>APFE030401063.1:0-15693 GCA_000404065.3 Pinus taeda | reverse complement strand
TATATATAATCTTGTTGGGGGTTGCAGGGGTGTTAGGATGCAACCCCAATTTAATTATTTTTGTGAATTATATGACTCAAATTTTCCCACCGAAAAATAAGGGTCACTAGAAAAATTAAGTAGGTGATAAATTCACCCGTTTTTGGTGGTCGGATTTTGTTTACCGGGACAATGCCAAATTGTTCCCTCATTAAGACGACCACTTAACCAAGTTTGACCAAAACCTTGACTAGCTATAACTTGAGCATATGAACTCATATTTGAGTTTCATTCACACCATTGAATTGAGTTATTTTAGAGGTCACTTCTTAATTTTGAGCATGTTTGGAGCCACCTCAATCATGCACTTCCATATATGTATATATTTAACTATGCAGTAAGGATTCCCTTAGCTCTCTACCACACAACCCTATCCCTCTTGAGTTTTCAAATAAATACCAGGGGTAATCCCTCTTGAGCTTACCCGTATGCAATAATAACACATAATTGCATGTGTATATCATGTGCACTAGGTGGTCCTTCAAAAATAATATTGTCTCAGTCATGCATACACAACCATAATCCAGGGCCATCCCTCCTTAACGATATATGGACTTAGCCATTCTGTTAAATATGTACATATACATAGATTATGAATAAACTAACCTTCCTAAGCTTAAATGGTCTTGGCCTGCCAATGAAAATGCATATATTTTTACCAAGTAGATCTATCACTCTTGAGTTTTACAATTTAAGATATAAACTTTGATAGAAAAAAATTACAATGAGAAACGATCTAGCCATCTCCCAATACATAGGAAACATAGATAATATTTTAACTCGGGCCATAATAACAAGATCATATAACCATTGCATACAAGCCATTAAACTAGAATTTATGCTCATAATAACACAAGAACTTAATCCATTACAAAGCATTCAAGAAATCAACATTTCTCATCCACACAGGAGTCATCATTCCTCAAAATTAATTAAAGCCATTATTGATCAACATATTAATAAGTATATAACATTTATATAATAAGAACATAAGGAGACACTTATAAATATGAACTCAGTATTTGAGATTGGAACCTAAAATCTCCACCCAACCATATATTGGTATACAAAGTGGACTTTCTTGTAGCTTAGTACCCTCGATCCATATTTTAGAGCTTGAGGAGGGGTGCTAAAAAGATAAAACCAATGTTACTAGCTGAGACAGGGACTTTCAAATGCTACACCACCTTGACCCACAAACTAGGAATTTTGATCAACTGAAAGAGGGAATAGATAGCCTAAACCACCTCCATCCCCAAGCTATTCATTCCACAAGATAAAATAGGGAATCTAGAAGCCTCCTAGCCTCCACCCACCAGTCAAACAAGGGAATGCATAGATTTCTCACCTTTACCCTTAACAAAATGCTGGAATATATAGGCTTCTCACCTACACCCTCAATCAATAAATAATTTCATAGGCCTCTTGCCTCCACCCTAAGAGAACTTACTCATTGTGAGTGCACCCAAGCCTAAGAGTCTACAACACGCTATAATAAAACTAGAGAAGAAGCAAGGAGTACTTCAGAACACTTCTTACTAGGAATCCTAGGAGCATGCCTCCACACCAATTGTCAAGGGAATTCAAAGGTTAAACCACCTCAACCCATTAGCTAATTAAGGAATCCAAAGACTACTACTCCTCACCTAAGATCTGTCTTTGGATCATTCTATCAATCAAAGAAATTTTTCTTTCTCTTCTCTTTGTATCCTTATAGCAATCTAGATCTCCTTCTCCGACACATTGCATTCAACTTCCTTTTCATTTCTCTATGTACCTTTTTCTCCTTCTCATCTTCTTCCTTCTCAGTTCTTCGCTACCTTTTCCCATAAGACTTACCTTCTTACTCTTTTTCTTCCTCTCAAATGTCCATGAGTCCTCTCTTTTTCTGCAATTCCTCCCACTAGTGTAGTTGCAACTATCTATTGGTTTCATGGGTGTAAGTTCCTTGTTTCCCTTCTCTTATCTCTACCAGAGTGGTTCTATTTTTATTCAGTCACGGGGATGATTTTTGGGTAGCTCCACCTTCCACTTCCTATTGGTTGACCTCAGGCTATCGTTGAGAATAGCAACAAGAAATGCTAAAAAGAACATTCAGAATATTCCAATTTTAATTTGTCCTTGAATTAAAATTGTGCATTAAATTCGAATTTAGTCTCACCAGCTACTTGAAAAATAATTAATTAATTCGTCTTCAGTTAATTAGTTGGAGAAATTAAACCCATAAGTCTTTGTGAAGTCATGCAACATTTATCCCTTAGGTTAAGGAGATTATCCCTTAATTAAGGAGATAATGATGAGTTGTATTTGAGTTGTAATTAGTTATCTCAATTAACAGAGTTATGTCCAGTTAAATTAGTTCCAAACAATTTTAGGAACTAATTGTGAGTTCAGTCACTTAATGCATGCATGCATGAAACTAGTGTACTCCAGATAACTGAAGATTCTCTCATAAATAACTCAAGCATGTCTATTCAGACAAAGACCCAGTTGATATTAAAGGCAAGGACGGTGTACTGTCAATTGGAGGAATTTTCCTATAGAGGAAACTCATCCATGCAGAAGGAACAAGGTTCCTTGAGGATTGCATAGTTCATACAGGGTGTGAGATCAGTGTGAGAGATCAGTTTTCCACTTGGTTGGAGAAGATCATCCCAGAGGAATAGCGCAAGGAAATAGGAGGCTTGGAAGGTAGAGGAGAAGGTTTGTGAGAAGCCTTGTTTTCCTGTGAGCATCTAGGAGGATTGTAATGAGAGCTGGCTAGCTGTGAGAGATAAAGATTTGTGTAATTTTGATGTATTTCCACCTTGTATGATAATACAGGTGCGGGGTTTTTAACTGAGGCTTTCCCCAAAGTATTATTCTGTGTTTCATGTGTATTGATTCTTCTTCTTTGTTATATGTGTTCTATTTGATCTTGCTCAAATCAATTAAGCTTCCGCATGCTTGATTATAGAAGTAGATTAAGAATTTTGCTTTAGTACATTGCATAATCAATTTAATCTACAACGAGAATTTCCACATGGTATCAGATCTAGTTGATCTATAGAGAAATTTCGACATGGTATCAGAGCAAAGGTGATCAAAGTGGAGAACAATATACAAATAAGGGAAAAGTTCGAAGTTTGAAGTTCTTGATTTCAGGTACACAATCGATTTCTTATCACTTCTCAAAGTTCACCAATGGTGTTCAATGGCTTGAGACTCGAGTATCCCCTAGATGGCAGCTCAAATTACATAGCATGGAAGGATCGCATGGAAGTGGTATTAGAGGACAATGGTTTGAAGGACTTCATTGATCAAGAAGTCCCTAAGGTAGCATTAGCTAATGCCCAAGAATTAGTGGAATGGAAGAAATGTGTGGCGAGAGCAAGGAGGATTCTTCTGGAGGTAGTTCAAGACCATATTGTCTCGAGTCTCCATGGGAAGGAGATTCCATTTTCAATGTGGAAGACATTGAAGGACCTATATCAGAACAACAGTGACCAGAGGAAGGTGGTGCTAAAGGACAAGCTTTGGAAAATCACGTGTGAAAAGGGTGACACGATTCCTACATATTTGAACAAGCTTACCACATGCAAAGATGAGCTTGGAAGTGTAGGAATCATGACAGCCGATGATGATATGGTGAGTCTTGCTCTCCTCGATCTTCATAAGATCTAGCATAGCTACCAGGACTCAGTGAATGGAAGAGAGAAACTGTCGAATTGGGAACAACTATGGTCAAATCTCATGCAGGAGGAGATCAGGAGGAGCACATGAGTTGGTTCTTCATCCAAGGAGGATGAAGAAAATATGGCCTCAGCGAGTAAGGCAATGAAAGGGAAGGAGAAGGATTCTCATCCAAAATCGAGTTCTTCTCATGGAGGGAAGAAGGGTGACAAATATGAAGTGAGATGCTTCAATTGCCATAAGATGGGTCATTATGCGACTAATTGCCCATCGAAGAAGTCCAAGAAGGGATCCTCGAAAGGATTTGAAGGTGAGGCCTTGGCCTCTCAGTTCGAGATGGACTTCACCCTCATCTCATGCATGGTTTCATCGATGATGGGTTATGGTTAGTTTCTTAACAGTGGAGCCTCATTCCACATGACTGGCGATAAAAGTTTATTCAATACCTTGGAGGATAAAGACCTCAAGATACTCATAGAGATGGGTGACGATGGAAGGTATAGTGTTTCAGGAGTGGGCACGGTTGCTTTTCAAAGGGAGCATGGAGCTTCTATCACCTTGACAGATATGAAGTATGTGCATGGACTGAAGAAGAACTTGGTATCAATCGTGATGTTGGAGGACAAAGGCTACAATGTTGTCTTCAGTAAGGGAAAGGTTTTCTTTACACACATCACCATGGGATAGGTGAAACAGATTGGTTCATGAGTATAGAACCTGTATGCTCTTAAGGTTCAAGATGCATGCAAAACCTTGAGGAGGAATGCCAATGTTAGAGACTTGGTGGTGGAGAGGGAGAGTACATTACCTCTCAACATACAGTCCTAGAAGAATTATCAAACAACTATGGAGGAGCCACAATTGGAGATGTTGAGAGGAAACCTAGTGGAGGCATCCACTCATGGAGAGACTTCCACTAGGGGGAAATTTTGAGCCAAGTCAGTAGAGGGATCACATGCAACCATACCTCTCGGTGTGAGGTGGGGTGATGTGAAGTGATAGTCCCAAGAAGGCTGAAATTGGGCAGGTTTCATTAAGAGGTTAATCTCATGGATCGTACCTTGCTACAGCAGCCCAAAGTACATAGTAGCTGGAGGAATCAGTTGGAATGATGTAGTAAAAGATAAAATTGATAGAGGCTAGAGAAGTTAGATACTAAAGAGCACATAGAAGGATTGACAACAATGCAAAAAGGCTGAGTCAGCAGAAGCACAGAGTTTTCAGTCGACAGAGGCAATAGCAGTCAGAGACTTTGATAGTAGAGGCAACATTTTGATTCTGGTTAGATGATTTTTTTGTTTCTAGAGTTACTAGAGCAATAACACTAGAGAGAAGTGTTTCATGCAGAACATTCCAAAGGTTCAATATCGGGATCGAGTTGAATTCCTTTCTTGTTGAGAGGGAGTGTTGAGAATAGCAACAAGAAATGCTAAAAATAACATTCATAATATTCCAATTTTAATTTTTCCTTGAATTAAAATTGTGAAGTAAATTCAAGTTTAGTCTCACCAACTGCTTGAAAAATAATTAATTAATTCATCTTGAGTTAATTAGTTGGAGAAATTCAAGCTAGAAGTCTTTGTGAAGTCATGCAACATTATCTCTTAAATTAAGGATATTATCCCTTAATTAAGGAGATAAGGATGAGTTGTAATTAGTTAGCTCAGTTAACTGAGTTATGTCCAGTTTAATTAGTTCCAAACAGTTTGAGGAACTAATTGTGAGTTTGGTCAGTTAATGCATGCATGCATGCAACTAGTGTACTTCAGATAACTGAAGATTCTCTCATAAATAACGCATACATGTCTATTCAGACAAAGACCCAGTTGAGATTAAAGGCAGGGACAATGTACTATCGATTGGAGGAATTTTCCTATAAAGGAAACTCATCATGTAGAAGGAACAAGGTTCCTTGATGATTGCGTAGTTCATACAGGGTGTGAGATCAGTGTGAGAGATTAGTTTTCCACTTGTTTGGAGAAGATCATCCTAGAGGAACAACGCAAGGAAATATGAGGCTTGGAGGGCAGAGGAGAAGATTTGTGAGAAGCCTTGTTTACCTATGAGCATCCAAGAGGATTGTACTGAGAGCTGGCTAGTTGTGAGACCTAAATTTTTGTGTAATCTTGATGTATTTCCATCTTGTATGATAATACAGATAGAGGGGTTTTTAGCTGAGGCTTTCCCGAGAGTATTCTTTTGTGTTTTATCTGTATTGATTCTTCTTCTCTGTTATATGTGTTCTATTTGATCTTGCTCAAATCGATTAAGCTTCTGCAAGTGTGGTTGTAGAAGTAGATTAAGTATTTTGCTTTAGTACATTGCATAATCAGTTTAATCTACAGTGAGAATTTCTACAGCTATCCCCTATCAACATAGTCCATTGTTCATAAATTTTGTCCTCTCTATCTTGCTGATTCAACCAAGGCAAGCATGGCTTCTCTATTCTTTTTGTTCAACTCAATTAATGGCATAACCAATTCATTCAGTCACACACCTTCCAACCTTCCATGGTTATCATTAAACAATTCAAGCTTCCTTCTAATCCTAAGAAACCTCCTTCCTCAAACTGTGGAATACATTTCCCAATTCTCAAGCCATTTGAATTATAATCATAATATATGCAATATTTAGGATGAGGGGGTTAGGCACAAGCTATCACAAATAAAATATAATTATCACCACCAATATCGATGAGGTTGCAACACTATTGAGGTGTGAAAAATGTTTATTTTTTTAAGATTGTTAGAAAAGTTTGATTGGTTACTTCCTTTTAATGGTTCAAATCATGATATTTTCTCACTACTTTTGTAATTAGTGATGGATATGAGATGTTTTTCTTCTCAACTATTTTTTATTTTTACTATAACACATTGAAAATGGGCATATGCTATATCCTTTCTCATATATTTGTCATAATATATTGAAATGGATCTTGTAAAACATTGATTTGCTTTCATGGTGTTGATTTAACATGCATATATTATTGTATTTTGTTGTCATAATATATTTATGATGGATATAGTGTGATATATTTCTTTACTAATTATTGTGATTCAGTTTACTTGTTACTATGTATTTTATTTCTCTTCATTGTTCTTGTCATAATATATTGGTGATATAAGTGTTGTGATTTATTTCTTTTGGTTCGTATTACTATACATTTTAGTTCTAATACTCTTAATGTTTTTTCATAATATATTAATCCTAATTGTCTTGTGATAATATTTTTTGGGTTCATGGTGTTGATTGAATAAGTACATATTATATTCAGTTTTCTTGCTTTTGATGTGTTTCCAACAAAATGGACAATGTGTAACCTTATATATTTTAAAATTTAGAAAAAGAACATGAAAAATATGCAATCTTATTTACTTTAGCATTGGAGAATTTGCATTAAATTATTTAAATATTATGAAACCTTATTGATAAATGTCAAATGTCAAATATAAGGTAAAGAGAGTTTCCTAATTACTAGTCAAAAAAAGTAAGAATTGTAAGTGTTGTTGCACACATTAAAGTGATGAAGATGTTTGTCCTTTTTTTGTAATGCTCTTGTGCATGATAAGATAGAACAATTTTCTCAATACTCATTATGCTTGCCTGATTACCTAATTATCCATGTGTTTTAGTTTGTTGATTCAAATAGCAAGCACTCACCTACTCATGACCCTTGTTCTAGTTTAGTTTCAATGATTCCATTCTACAATGGTAGTTTCATTTTGGGAATTAGAACTCTATATAAGCAATAAAGGTGGATTCTAAGCCAAATAAACATTGATTACATGCAAATTTTGAAGGTTATGTCCCAAAAACATAACTTACATCACAAGAGCTTTTCATAGATTCTCTAACCCATGAACTTAGGACCTTATCATTATGTATAACAAAACATCCAATGGCAAGCATGTGTTACGATATGAGGCTTTGTTGGTGGGTTATATAACTAAGAAACATGTATAAAGTGAAAAATCCTCTATTGAGCCCTTTAAAACATAGATTTGAACATAACAACCGTCTTGATTTCCTTGAAACATTATATAGGGTAAATTTTCCATCTTTAGGGCTCATACCATGGTTTGGAATCCTATAAATGATTTTAAACTTAAAAATAATAGATAAGTAAAAAAATAACTAGTTAGAACCCTAAAGCATGACCTAGGGCACAATAACCACCCATATTTATTTTAATCCAAAAATATTGTTTCGGTAGTCCTTCCACAATGTAATGTTTAAATCTCTAGGCATTATATATTGATTCAAGGCCAAATAAAAGGAATTTAGGGATAAAATCTAAGGGAGAGGTTTTAAATGTCTAGTCACCCATCATGCATGAAATTGGGACCAATCATATATATATATATAGTTTATGCATTTAAATGAAAAATGATATATAATATATATATATAATATATATCATTTTTCATTCAAATACATTTAAACACTAATATAATTTTTAGTTCTAATAATTAATAGTTTTTAAATGTTATATGTTAATTTTAGATGGAAAACTTAAAAAGAATTACACATCTTCTTCTTGTCGCTTTTATCACTTGGACTTTTATTTTTTATTAAAGGTGTAGGTATCACTTAGGACTTTCATTTATTTATTAAATGTGTAGTTTAAATTATGGACAAAAATGATTTCTTTTTCAATATTATCTTTTATTGTTAATTTTAATTGAAAACCAACTTATATTTTTATAAATTCAAGTTTAAGTTTTTTAATTTATAAGATTCAAGTTTTTAGGGTGTTGAATCCATTGATGCATTCACATAGATTATGGGGAAAATACTCTTTTATCTATAAATTAAACTATGTAGTTTATTAAATATAGCTTCTCAATAGAATTTGTAAGTTTATGGACTTTATTTTTTAATCATTTATTTATTAAATGTCACTTGTCAATAGAGTTACACTAAGAGCAATCCTCTTCCCCTAGACTTTTATTTATTTATTAAATATCTCTTTCTGATAGAATTTATTAGTTTATGGACTTTATTTCTTTATCCTTAGTTTTATTGATGGAATAAGATTGATGTAAGATACTTTTTTATTTTTTTTAAATAATTTTTTTAAGTAGTGTTATAATACATTTTACAATTGAAATTCAATTTATTTAATTTAATTATATTCCAAAATCTTGTATAATATATTTAGAATTGAAATTAATTTAATTTAAATAATAATCTAAAGCATTTAACATTTTTATAAAATATTAAACATTTAGAATTTAATTTAATTTAACTTGATTACCATTGAAGTTAATTTAGGTTGATTACTAGTTTGAAGTATAATAATAAGTTTACTCTCCCGGTCATATTTAGAGGCATAAAAACTCTGTAAATTAATTTTTCCAATATTTCTATTAATTATTTTTTCCAATATCAATTTCATATAATATATACTTAGATTATTAAATTCGCATTTCCTAGAATATCTTTAAAATCCTACGAACAACAATAAGTGGACGTGCCAAAATTTGCAATCAGAAGAACGCAATCATACAGAGAGGCCATGTCGCAGACTCATTAAATGAGTGACAGAGACTCCCTCGTGCGTCTTGTTGCCCACGACGTTTGCCATAACATTAATTCATACTAATACTAATATGCCTATTAATATTAATATTAATATTCAATGTCTATTGTAGGTAATTCACTTCAGTTTCAACTTCTTATATATAACCATAATCTTAATTGATACTCTTATTAATATGCCTTTTAATATTTAATGTATGCGTTACCTAATTCATTATGGTTTCCAACTTCATTTTGAAAACAATAATTAATTTTCAATCCACAAATCGCATAGACTGATCAAATGTCACTTTCAATCCACAAATCGCCGGCAAGGGCTAACGAGCCTGCCATAGGGCACTAAATGCTCGTTTAGCTGCAAGCTCGATAGCCCGATAACACTCCAAGGCTCCAATTTCCTCGCAAAATTATTGAAGAAAATAGCCCTATACTTTGGGAATTTCCTCCAAATTGATTCCACAATTCCCAAGGATTGATCATTGATTGCATGCAATAGTTGTACACTCAAGACTAGTCTACAAATAATGTTACACTCCCTTGTCATCTCCACTTCAGCTAAGGAACTCAAATTCTCTACATGCACTAGCTATTTTAGGCTAATTGATTAGTTAACTAAAAAATCTCTAAGTTACTCTGCTAGCCCACTGTAAAATTGACCTTCAACTTACTCTAACAATAATTAGAGGTGAGTTAACTGAATACAACTAAAAATAACTAAACTAGATTACTAAAATTTAGCAATCACACAAATAAATTTACTGAGTAAACTTGGTGACAAAATCCATGTCACACTCCTTGACATCTTCGAGGTTGTTGATGATGTGGAAATTCAATTTACTCAACTTGAGTAAGGATAAAGTCAAATTGAGCCTTTCTTGCTACATTTTTTCAACACTTCCTCTTAGAAAGAAAGGGATTTTCCATCACTCTTCATAATTCCTTTGTCAATATGTTAGCATCTTGCTCCTGAGCTGTAATGTATTTTAGCAACATAATTCTCTTATGCACACAATCCCACAAATGATGATACCATATATCAATGTGCTTGGACCTATCATGAAATACCAAATTCTTAGAGAGCTTAATGCAACTCTGATTATCACAATATACCAATGTTGGATCCATGTCCTAACTAAATAGTCCCACAAGTATTTTCCTTATCCATATTGCTTCACACGTTGCTTGATTTGCAACCATGTATTCAACTTCTACTGAGCTGAGCTCTACACACCTATAATTCCTGTTGTATGAGGAGTGAATCCAACACTGAAGATAGCACTTGATGTAATTTTCCTATCAGATGGACTTTCTTCCCAATCTACATCAGTGAAGCCTTGTAGCTTCACTCCCTTTATTTGATTGTACCATAATTCATATAGGGTAATGCCTCTAAGGCACCGTAACACATGATTTTCTACCTTCCAATATAATTTGATAAGACTCACCATAGCTTGGCTAAGTTGGTTGACTACATAGCATTTGTCAGGTCGTGTGTTCACAACATACATTAGTGAACCCATAAGCTGCCTGTAAATGGTAGCATCAACTTCCTCATTTGAACAAGCATAGACCTTCCTACACTTTTTAGCTAGAGGTGTGTCCATGGGCTTACAATTATCCGTGTGAAATCTCTAAAGTATCTCGATAGCATATTTTCCTTTAGGCACAAAAAAATCACCATCATCCTGCCATACATCCATCCCAAGGAAGTAACACATGAGGACCATGTCTTTCATCTTAGATTCCCTTGCAAGGTCCTCTTTGCAAGAGAGGATTAGCTTATCCTCATCTATCAATATTAAATCATCAACATATAAAACAAAATTAAGAAACTTACCATTTATGAGAGTATGATAGAGGTTCACATCTAGTTCACTTTTGGTGAAGCCCAATTCTATGAGATAACTATAAATCTGAGTGTACCATGCTCATGATGCCTTTTTGAGACCATACAATGCTCTCTTCAGTTTTCACACATGTGACCCTTGATTGTATATCTCAAATCATTTTGGCTACTCTATGTAAATGTCCTCCTAAACAACATCATTAAGAAAGGAAAACTTCACATCCATCTCGTGGAGTTTCCATGCCATATGCATAGCCAATGCTACAGTGGATCTGATTGAGGAATATCTTGCAACTGGTGGAATTGTTTCCTCATACTACACTCCCTCTTTCTTAGAGAACACTTTGGCCACAAATCTATCCTTCCATTTATCAATGCTCCTATTCACTGCATGCTTCACTTTCTAGATCCATATTGAACCAACCACTAATTTCCCTTCTTGCCTTGGCACCACCTCCCATACACTATTCCTCATGATGGATTTGTATTCTTCCACCATGACATCAACCCAAACAGATTGAGCAATTGCTTCCTCAAATGAGAAGGCTTTGTCTCAATGAGTTATGTTATGAGATCCATGTACCTAGTTATTAAGTGACCTCCTCTGCCTACACTATGATGTGGGGACTTCGAAATTTTCTTGTACATCCTACAAGAATATATCATCTTCTCTGAAAGATTTTGGTTAAGGGGGTAACTCCCAAACATATTTTCAAGGATACAAGGAAAACTATTACCTTGGTCTACAAGGAGTGAGTATTGGTGGAAAATCTTTAACGCTTCCCTCCAATGTATCCACAATTGACATTAATGGCAACGATGGAACTATCATAGGTTCCGGCACTACTTACACCCAACTTCCCCAAGAAGTCTTTGACTAGATTGCAGCTAAATGTGTTTCTCACATTGCATATCCTAGTGTTAAAGGTGAAGTTCAAGGTTATGGACCATGTTACAATGTATCTAGTGTGGCCAATGCCAATATTAAATTCCCTGAGTTTGCATTCCATTTTGGTGGTAGCTTAGACATGGTACTCCCTTAGGGAAATGTTTTCATGTAGGTGGAGTCAGACATTTACTGCTCCACATTTGAGGGATATAATGATACTTTTCCTAAGACCCCTAATGGAGTTGTTGTTATTCTGGGAAGATATCAGCAGAGGAATTTGTATATATTGTATGAGAGGGAGATGAATCATTTGGGCTTCACTCAACAGGTGTGCTAGAAATTCTTCTGATCCATTAATGGCATGCTGTTACATTGTTAAGATCATGTTCCTATATAGTTTATCATATATTGTTTATGTATTTTCTCTTGCTTTATATATATTCAAGGTGTTTCCTCTTCATTCATATATATCCATTCTATGTATTTCCTCTTGATCCATCCATATATATAGTGTTTAGGTATTTCCTCTTGATGCATGCCTTTTTCATCGTTTATCTATCTGTATACAGTGTCTAGGTTTTTCCTGATGATCCATGCTTCTTTCGTGGTTTATCCAACATTTTGAATAAGAATATCAATAAACTTCTCAAATTTCAGTGGTTTTACATATAGTGAAGTGATTTATGAAGATCTAGTCTTCTCATTTATTTTATAGTATAATTTGCAAAATTCTAGTGGTCTCCAAGTTCGATTTCATCTTCTTGATCATCCTCTCACTGCAACTCTCTATTGCACTATTGTTGTGTAATGGAATGTCTATGACCCTTCACGCAAGGTCTTTGAGAGGAGGGATGAGAATGAAGGAGCCTCTCTAGTAAAACGCCAACACCTACGAGTATTACATGGAATTATCTATGGGCACTCCTCCGCAGGATTTACTAGTGGTCATGGATAGTGGCAGTAGTGCGGTGTGGGCAGCCTGCACCCCGACTTATACATGTACTCTGGACCCATCACCGTTTTTCTTCCTAGCAAGTTATTATTTTCTCTTCCTGTACATTGTGCAGATCCAAAATGCAGAGATGCGTGTGAAGAAGGGGGTAGCTTGAGGACTTGCCCAGACAAGTGCTCTAGAAAGTGTTCAGACTATTATCTCCGCTATGGCTTAGCAACCACGAACGGGTATCTACTCACTGACACCTTGACTTGTCCATGAAGAAGTGGAAAAATAACTACATTGGCATTATGATTCTCATTCAATTCTATGGGGGTTGGTGATATTGCAGGATTTGGCAGAGGAAATCTATCTTTTCCTTCCTAGGTTAATGCTAGCATTGGCGATAATTCGTGTATTTCCTGAACAATAAAAGAAATGGAAACATGGTAGTGTTGGGTAACAGAGCAGTTCCCACCAATATGACTTTGAAATACACTCCCTTTCTAACTAACACCCAAACATATTTTCAAGGAAAAACTATTACCTTGGTCTACAAGGAGTGAGTATTGGTGGAAAATCTTTAACCCTTCCCTCCAATGTATCCACAATTGATAGTAATGGCAACGGTGGAACCATCATCGATTCAGACACTACTTACACTCTCTTTCCTGAAGCAGTCTTGGAGTTGATTGCAGCTGAATTTGACTCTCATATTGCATATCCTAAAGATAAAGGCTATGAAATGTGTTACAATGTGTCTTGTGTGGCCAATTCCAGTATTAAATTCCCTGAGTTTGGATTCCATTTGAGTGGTAGCTCAGACATGGTAATGCCTCAGGGAAATGTTTTACATTTACTGTGCCTCGGGATTTGGGTTAAACATTGATGCTTTTCCTACCACCCCTAATGGACCTGTTGTTATTCTAGGAAGCTATCACCAAAGGAATTTGTATATATTGTATGATAGGGAGATGAATCGTTTGGGCTTCACTTAGCTGGCGTGCTAGAAATTCTTCTGATCCATTAATGGTTTGCTCCTACTGTTGTTTATGTATTTTCCTCTTGATCTTTATATAGTCCAGGTGTTTCCTCTTCATTCATTTATATCTATTCTATGTATTTTCTCTTGATCCATCGATATGTAGTGTCGTATTTCCTCTTGATCCATGTTTCTTTCATGGTTTATCTATATATACTGTCTACTTATGTCCTTTTGATCTGTGTTTCTCGTTTATGGTTTATTCAACATTTTGAATGTGAATCTCAATAAACTTCTCAATCCATGCTTTTTTCATGGTTTATCGAACATTTTGAATAAGAATCTCAATACACTTATCAAATTTCAGTAGTTTCACATATAGTGAAGTGATTTATGAAAATCTAGTTTTCTGGTTTATTTTTATAATATAATTTGCAAAATTTAGTAGCAAGCACATATTTTATTTTATCGAAAAAATATAGAAACTTTATAAATAAAGGCAAAGGATATTTTTATAGCAAAAAAGAATAATTTCTACAAAGAAATAAAAAAATGTGTATAAATTATAAACTATGAGTATGTTTTAAGTACTATATCAACCATGATTCTGATTTTCCAACAGTATTGTGGTAGACATTTATGAAAACGTTCTCTAATTTAAACTTTATTAAATATTAATTCATTTAAATTAATAATAATAATAATAGTAATTGACAAGAACTTCACTAGGAGTTGGATTTATTCTTCTGGATGTTATGCAAGACTCTAAGTGGTTCTTCCTTAGAAATACCAACTATTAGAATCACATCTATGGGAATTAGTGTGTGTGCCTTGAATATATTCTAGAACTATAGGGTCCTAATTTCCTTGAAGCATGTGGCCTTTGTCCCATCTACTCTCTCAATGACCCAAATGGTGTTGATGGTCTTCCTCTTTTTTCAAATTGGTGGAAACAAATTGTACTTTCATCCACTACTTACAACCATAAAGCTTGAATTTTCAATATCCATATATTTCTTTGTAAAGGTGAATGTTCCTCTTGGCTTTCTCTGAGTATTGTAATACATTCTTTTATTGATATGATATATGGCCTGACCCTTCCTCATTGAGCCAATGTTGAAGCTTAGACTCTACTTCTAAAAAGGCATAGCCTTTCTCTCTTCTTCCTTTCTTTGTTTCAACAGAGATCAAAACATCTTTTGAAATTGGCCAAGGAATTGGAGGGGTGCAATTCATGTGGTGAATGCATCCTATGTCATTAGCTCCCCTTGCACTTCCCAAAATCAAGAGCGGGCCCTTCCTAATGTTGCAGTTTAATTTGAATGATTGAGGGGGCTTAATCCACATGAGGGGCTAGTTCAGCACTATGGGAACTATGGGTTTGAATCCTTATGGATTAACCCACTATCAAGAAGGTTATAGAGATAAGCAAATATTTAAGTCTCCCCTACCTCCCTTATATCCATATTTCTCAACCTCTATTATATATATTTCCATTTGTATTTAAATACAAAGGTTCAGTCATACTATATAAATATATAATATATATATTATATATATATATATATATATCTAGATATATATAATATAATAGATATATATAGAATATATCGATGAAACTTATTGAAGAAACCCATGGTTACTATGAAGTTTCATACTCTTATACTTTGAGAATTTTCTCTTATGTGTCTTAAAATTAAGGAAAATAAAAGTAAATTATCATATACAAATATGTTTTATAATAAAATTTGTTCTATATAATTGAAACTAAAGTATTTAAATATTATGAT
>APFE030401061.1:44220-62661 GCA_000404065.3 Pinus taeda | reverse complement strand
TCATCTATATATGGATCCCTCATCACAGAGATCCAGAGGCTGGAATTTTGTATCTTATAGAGAAATGTTGTTGGTTTTCTGGTGTACATTCATAGTGTTGGGTGATCTAAGCTTTGCTTGAGGTGAAGAAGGGCTTCCTAGCTAGAGGATGGTGCTGGGTCATAACATATGGTTGTAATCCTCTTGCTACTTTTCATCTTAATAAAGCTATTCTTGTTTTCTTCCATATTCTTGTGTACTTGTTCATATATGCATTTATATGGTTAACGCACATCTGATCCAGTGTTATTTATGAATATAGATCTTTGTTTCTTCGATAGTAGTATGTTGTTCTGATTCCACAGGTTCTTTTTGAAGCTGGGTAGACGAAGAAGAAGCGGTGAAGCTCTATCAAGAAGGAGAGGAAATCAAGCGCAAGATTCAGGTTGGTCTCCTTGGTTCTCCTCTTGTCTATTTTCATAAAAGAAAACAATAGTAGACTTTACTTGTTTGTTTCTAAGATAGCCACCCATCTTAGTGGGAATAGCAGCATCCGAGTGGACACTATTCTTGGTAACACTCCTTGCCATAGACTAACCAAAAAGGTGTCTAGCCCGTCAACTTCTTGCAAATGGTTCAATATGCCCATAGCACAACAAGGATGTGCAAGTCACAATCATTTCGTCGCGCATTACAAAACTTGGTCAACATGGTCTCCAATATTTTGTTGAATGCCTCAACAGTCCCATTTGCTTGCAGGTGGTATTGCATACTCTGTTGGTGATGTATTTGGAATTCCTCAGTGAGTGCGTTGATTGTTTCATTCTGGAAATGTGTTCCCCAATCACTCATGAGAATTTTGGGACAGCCATACCTTGTCAGTACGTTCTCGAATAAAAACTTCGCAGTTGTTGCAACCGTGCAATCCTTAACTGGTTGTGCCTCTGCCCATCAGGTCAAATAATCTGTCGTAGTGATGATATAGCGTGCACTCATCTTCCCTAATGGTTCGATAGGTCATACAAAATCAATTTCCCATTTCTTGAATGGTTGTAGCATCATCCATGGTTGGAGTGGCATTTCATCTCTCCGCGATGGTTTCCCCATCCATTGACATATGTCGCAGGTTCGGCAGTACGCTTTCGAATCCTGGTGCAAAGTGGGCCACCATAATCCTGTGTGAAGAATCTTCTTGGCTGCGACACAACCCACATAATGTCCGCCAGCAACCCCCTCATATGCTTCGGCCAGGATCTGTTCTCACTCGAACTTTAGGACATACCTACACAATATTTCATCGTTGCCCATTTTGTAGAGGTGTCTTGCAATCACGGTGAAGTCTATTGCATGTATCACCAATTCCTTCTTCTGTTGAACAAAATATCCCTGTGACGTGGTTCATGTAGTTAAGAAATGGATTATATCCTCAAAGTGACCATCCGCTATGCACACCACATATAGCTGGGCATCCGGGAGTTCGTCCTCTATATTTGTGGATCCTTCGCCGATCTCAATTTGGGACAGGTGATTTGGGCCTGTGTTTAGATGTCTCGGCTTTACGACGATCTCAAAGTCATACTCCTGGAATAACAATAACCATCTACAAATGCGCCCCCCCAACACAGGCTTGTTCACTAGGTATTTTAACGCCGAGTGATGGGTATACATCTTAAAGTGGCCACCAAGCAAATAGTGGTGGAATTTTTTAAGTTCATATACCATCGCTAATCCGTCGTGCTCAGTAGTGGAGTAATTCTTCTCAACTTTTGAAAATCGGCAACTTGTGAATGCAAGTGGGTGGTCAATTCCCTCCGCTCCTGGTTGAGTAAGTACTGCCCCCAGTGTGATACACGATGTGTCGACATGCACATGAAACTTGACGTCCCATTTTGGAAAGACCAATATAGGGGCTGATTCCATATTTTCCTTAAGCATCTC
Organism: Pinus taeda; assembly: GCA_000404065.3. Taxonomy (NCBI): domain Eukaryota; kingdom Viridiplantae; phylum Streptophyta; class Pinopsida; order Pinales; family Pinaceae; genus Pinus; species Pinus taeda. The sequence goes on along the minus strand of APFE030401061.1, from coordinate 60,744 downwards.
CAGAATTTTGTTGCATTCCTCATTCTAGAAATAAGTAGCATCCTTCTTCAGCAATTGTTCCATCAGAGTTGTGATCTGGGCATAGTTTTTTATGAACTTTCGATAGTAGCCCGTGTGTCTGAGTGTGGCGTGTAGTTGTTTGACACTTCACGGTGCTTGTATATTGAGTATGATGGCGGTCTTTTTCGGATCCACCATCAGGCCTTGCTTACAGACCACATGGCCCAGCAGGTTCCCTAATGGGACAAGGAAATTACACTTCTTTAAGTTTAGCACAATATGGTGTCGACGACAAGTATCCAACATCAACCGTAAGCTCGCTACGTGCTTCTTAACCAATCCAAACACAATCCAATCATCAAGATAAACCTCTAAGAACTTGTGTATAAATTATTTTAATGTCGCTACCACTATTCGTGAAAATATTGTAGGCGCATTCTTCAGTCCAAAGGGCATCACAATGTACTGAAAGCAACCCAATTCAGTGGTGAACGTTGTTTTACTCCTGTCCTCTAGCACAATCTTGATCTGGTGGTATCCTGAGAATCCATCTGTGAAGGAGTAGGCTTCTTGCCCCCCAACATTTTCCAGTACCTCATCTATAAACGGAGTTGGAAATGGATCATTAATGCAGGCATCATTGATCTTCCTGAGATCTACATAGATAAGAATCTCGCCCTTCTATTTCTTCTTCTGCATAGCCATCGGACTTACCCATACTTGACTGGTTCAATGATTCCCGCTGCCAGCATCTTGTCCAGTTCTTCACGAACCTTTGCTTTATATTTTGGGTTCAACCGGTAGGGTCGCTGCTTAACTGGTTTCGCGTCTGGCTTCAACGTTATCGTCATCATTCCCAAGTCTCCTAGGATCCCTTTTAGCTCCATGATTTTTGTTGGGAATAAATCTTGATATTCGCGAAGAAATTCGATGACCTTCTCCATTGTGGCGTCATCCCAATAGTCCCCAAGCGTTGCATACTTCGGCTCATCTTCTATTCTGATATTGACTTGTCTCGTTTTCAATGGCGTCATGATATTTGGATCTTCGATTTTGGGTCCGCGCACCTCATGGCACCCCTCTGATAATACTGACATTTTGTAGATCACCCTCATCATCTTCTGCCTCAACATTATAGCATTCGAGAGCCTAGCTCAGTTGTTGCGACCAGTCGGGCTGTGTAGCTTCTTTTGGTTTCACTAGCATCTTGAAAATGGCGGCCTTTACTAGCTGTAAGACGTCGTCCATGGGATCCATCCATTGATCTTCAAAGAGGAATGTCGACAAAAACCCTTTGCGCAAGATATCCCACTCCCTTGTGTCGCGCTGGAGCTCTACTTCAGTATACCAGTTTCGGGGAATGATGTCCAGGGTGTGATAAAATAAGTGCACCCGTTCTAGCTAAGGTTCTTCTCCGTAGGCTTTGATCCATCTGGTAAGGTACATGCACAAGTCATCACGTCCATCGTATTTCTCTGTTAGGCATAATTCCGGCTTCCCAAATCTGATCTTCATCATACGCCTGCAGTGGGCCAATCTTCGAAAGTCCCTCATGTGTTCCCCACCATTGCGCAGGCGTCACACGCAACACCCACCTCATCGCATAAACCGTTGGTGCTCTGGTACTGTGACTGCAAATTTGGTCAAGAATTCGTCTATTATTGTCAGCCCATCATACATCGGCATTTTGCGATCTTGGGCCCTCCCGTAGTACAGGGATTTAGTCACCATGTTGCAATGTAGCTTGGTCACTCCATTCAACATGTTGTGCCACTGCTCATCTTCCTCATCTGACTTGGAAGTGCAATATTCCCCATAGCCTCGTGATATTCTTCTATCCTCCATTATCTTGACCCATTCTTGCCTTTGTGCAGCCATTCTGTAACTACAATCTGCATCGTCATCGCTTCCCCTGTCATGCACAGGTTCAATGTAGCGTGGTCCTTCAGCCAGATCTAGCGGAATGACCATGCAGAGTGACTTTGTTTCAAATACCATTGTCCACTTCTTTAAATTAATAATCCCGTTCATCTCAGTGGCCCAGTCTATTCCTAACAATGCAAGATAGGGCGTACTTTCATCCATGAGCTCAATAACTTCAAATTCCATCCAAGTACTTGCACCGTCAAGGTCTACCGTAACTCCTTGCAACCTTCCCATGGGTAGTACCTTCTGCTGATTTGCCATCCACAGTTGGATAGGGGACCATTGTAGCATAGGCTTACCCATGTGTTCCCAAGTTTGTTTAGGCAGTACATTGGCATCTAAGCCTAGATCTAGAATGACCTAATCCATTTCATACTCATCGATTTGCGTTGTTATTCGCATTTCCCTCTCTGTCTGTGATGCATGTCTTCCCAACTTTTGAATGATGCGAGGTTCACTCCATCCTGCACATCTATTTATCAACTCCTACAAGCCTTTAGCTGCTCGGTTGTCACGAAGCAATTTTATACATGTCTCTAAGAAGGTAGTTATCATTGAGGGATCCTTGTCTGCCTTCGATTGATCCCTACTACCTGGGGTAGAGACCTCTGCAAAGCTCCCCCAAGCTTCCAGATATGTCTCCTTACCGATTCCTAAGTTCCTTTCATCCGCTCCTATGGCCATGCCACTTCTCAATACCATGTTGACTTTGGGATCTTCCTCACGGGGTTCGGACCTCATCATCTACAAATTTTGGGTCGTTGTTGGTTGCGCTGTCCTTTTTTCACAAATTTGTGCTATCAGTGTAGGATAACCTATTAGCTCATGATCAAATTGCTCACAATAACTACACGAAATTGTAGTTGGGTTGGTACAATCCCACGCGTAATGTCCTAGTCTCCCGCAGTTGTAGCAAATTAGCTGCCCGTGACCCCTTCCTAGCCCCATTCCGTCTCGTCCTCGTCCTCGTCCTCAGCCCTAAAAATTCACCATGCATGATTGCCGCAGCTAGATCCTCACCTAGCGCCTCCGTCTGCATTATGGAAGCAGGTGACTGGTCCATTAACAATTGGTAGCTACGACAGTCTCTTTCCTCGTGGCCCACCAACCTGCAAAATTGAAAAATAGCTGCTGGGGGATTTGGTTGTATTTTGGTAATAGATGATAGTTATCAGTGTTGTGCTTTCCACCCACCTGACAGATTGCGCACCATATTGGGGTTGTGGTGCTCGGTCCTGCCTATGCCTCTGATCGCAATAGGGTTGGTCCCCCCATTGCCACAAAATTCACTAAGACCGGGCAGTGATCTTTATCGTGTCCTTGGCTTCTACGCTTTATGCACCATACTTCCTCCTGGACTTCTGGTCACGGTAGCTATTCTTGTTTTAACTTCTTCATTTCCAAACACAAATTTTGGATCTACACTTGGATTTGTTGAACTCCCAACCCCGGGTCTTGTAACGGAGTTTCGTGTAACCTCATCGTTGTCTCTGGCGCTTCAGCCTCGGTTGAGATTTTCTGTTGTGATAAAGTCGTCCTCAGATGTGGTGTTAAGGATGTCATAAACCAAGCATAGTGTTGTGCATCTGTCAATGTCATGTTAGCCTCGCGAATAGTACTTTTAAGTCTTTGGTCCAAATCCCACAGGGTTTCAATAGGCATCATCATGATCTCTTTGAACCCTATAATCGACTATGTTTTTGACTTCGGCTGACTAAAATCCTTCTTCAATTCGGTCTAGATTTCTGTTGTCCACACCATTGGGTGATCACTCGAGTACTTTATGTAACATGTCAGTGCTCGGCCCTGCAATGCGCTGACTAAGGTAGCCTTTCTCATATTATCATCCACAATTCGCTGCGCATTCCATACTGATGTTAACACGAACCAGATTTTTTCCGGGTCTTCGCCTCCTACTCCTTTGAATACCAGTAACTAGATCGTGCTCGTCATTGTTACCCTTGAACCACTATTGTTCTTGGTCCCTTCGATTCTTTAATTCTTTTCTCTATAGAGTCCCTACATTTCACACCAGACACCCCATAGGCAAATCCCGGTCCTAGCAACAGAACCATTTGTTGGCTTATATGGGCTTGACCCAAGTTTGGAAGAATTATTTAGCCAAGCAAATCCCATAGCTACCGGCCCTTTTGGCAACAGTACATGGAGTGCAGACTGATGTCTCACCCGAGGTAGTAGGGGAGGGTGTTGGAACCAGGTTTCCGCACCCTTGGGATGTCTAGATGTGGTCTATAGGTATCGCGTGCCATTCTGCAGCCTCACATTGCTCTATATTCGTGCAGATCTGGACCCACAATGATTTTAACTTTCTATGATCGCGCGGTTTACAGATCTAATCTATTTGATGAAGTTTTGTAACTCAGATCTACTTAGAATGGTCTTTAAGCAAACATTTAACAAATTTAAACAGTTCGCACACTTAGAATAACTTAGATTCACATATGTTTTTAACATAAGCATATGTGCATAGATAAAACAGTTATATCAACCATTCATACAGTCAAATTTGCAATAACTCAAATTGTAACACAGAATTTGCAGAAGAAACATATCTTTATTTCAACTTATCACCAATACATCCAAATCCGCCCTGCACACTCAGCTGCAAGGGTCCGCACAAATAGTTGCGGACTCTTCCAGGCCTCTGCGCACTCAGCTGCAGGGGTCTGCACACATAGCTGTGGACTCTTCCAGGCCCTCTGCGCATCCAGCTGCAAAGCCTCTATCCACTACCCAAGCCCCCGACTTAGACTTACAAACACTTTCAGAGTGCTTCCCTCGATAACCCATTACAATTCAGATCCAAGGTCATACCCTAACAAGAACTGCCCTTCTCTTATAGAGCCTCGCTCTATTTATACCTTCCTATGGTCCGCGGACCGACTTACTTCCTATTATTTTATATTATTTCTTGGGCAGACAACCCTTTGACTCAACCCTTTACATTTCGCGCTCCGCATATTTCGGAGGTTTACAATATTTTGATTCTATTTTCAAAGCTATCAAACCCAAAATTGTTACGTGGGACCTCCGCTACCCAACACAAAGTTATTTCAGAGGTTAGTGAGCAGTGTGTGAGGTAATTACACATAGGTGGTAGCTTGAGGACCCAGGAGAAACTGCGTAAGGAAATAGGAGGCTTGGAGGACTGGAGGAAGGCATATGTGTTGTCTATTATGTCTATGAGCAGCAATGAGGGATTGTACGAAGAGCTGGATAGCTTGTGAGCTAAAGCTTTATGTAATCCTAAGATATTTCCACTTGTAAGATAATACAGATAGCGGGGTTTTTAGCTGAGGTTTTCCCCAGAGTATTCTTCTGTGTTCATGTATGATTGATTTCTTCTTCATCTATTATATGTGTTCTATTTGATCCTGCTCAAAATCGTTTAAGCTTCCACAAGTTTGTTTGTAGAAGTAGACCAAGTATTTTGCTTTAGTATATTGCATTATCCACTGATCTACAGTGAGAATTTTTACACTACCATTAGCTGCTTGATTTACCTTGTAAATCCAATGGGAACTCACCACTGACTTGTTCTCTGGTCTTGGACCAACATCCCAAACACTGTTCTGAACTATGGAGTCATACTCCTCCACCATAGCATCAACCCAAACTGGTTGCTACACTGCTTCCTCGAAGGAAGATGGTTCGGTCTCTATACATTCCCCAACAAGGGCCATGTAACTAGTGTACCACTCAGGTGACCTCCTCTGTCTACGAGAAGAAGATGGTTCTCCCACATTCTCTCTCGCATCCATCAACAATCTGTCAGCTTCCCTTGAGCGTTTCTGCCCATCTCTAGAAGACTCTACATGAGTGGATGTCTCCACTCCTATATCCTTTACATGCGGCTACTCCACATCAGTCTGAGGCTCCTCCTCCTTAGGAACCAAAAGTTACTCCTCTACATGCAACTTGAGCTCCCTCTCAAGGGAAACTCGAATGGCCTTCAGCTCATCGAACTTAAGATCTCTGCGAACGACTGTCCTCTGACTGGTAAGAAAATACACTCAATAGTTGTGGGGAGTATCAATGTACCCCACAAGTATCCCCAACTCTGCTATTGGCTCTAGCTTCTTCCGAGCATCTTTGGTCACATGGAAAAATACCGATGAGCTAAAGATCCTGAAGTGACTCACATCTGGTCTCTTCCTGGAGAAAGCCTCCTCTGGTGTCTTCATCCCAAGTATGCGATGCATGCACCTATTTTGCAAGTATACTACTATATTGCATGCCTCAGCCCACAAATGGAGTGGTAGGCCTTGGTCATGCAGCATTGCCCAAGCTGCTCCCACAATCGTTCTGTTCTTCCTTTCGGCCACCCTATTCTGCTATGGGTTATGGGGTGCCGTCAACTCCTGTTTAATTCCTTCTGCTGAACAGAAGTCCTTAAACTCTTGAAAGACATACTCTCCACCATTTTCGCTTCGCAAGGCCCTGATATCTTTCCTGATTCTTTCTCAACAAAGGCTTTGAACTCACAAAACCTTGAGAAGGTTTGATCCTTCTTCTACATGAAATAGATCCAAAATCTATGAGAAAAATCATCAATGAAAATAACATAGTACCTTTGTTTAGCGATTGAGGCTGTCAAGAATGGTCCACACACATCTGTATGAACTCGCTCCAAGATTGCTTCAGCTTGACTGTCTCGATCATGAAAGGAAGATTTTGCATACTTACCCAAGGTACAACCTTTGCATGTGTCCACTTGCTCAAGTTTACCCTTGGGAAGTCTGGTAGAAATCTGCTGCATGATTTTCAAGGCCCCATGGTGCAAGTGGCCCAATCTTCTATGCCATAGCTCGCCAATATCTTGGATTTGCACCAACTCTGCTTTGGAACTCAATGCGGCATAGTCATCTACCTCCAACTTGTAAAGATTCTTTACTCAAACCCCAATCCTCTTGGTCTGACCCGTGGCGATGTGTCTCAGGAACGCCTTTCCTTTAATAAAGACTACATCATAGCCTTTGTCTTCCAACATTGCGATGAATACCAGGTTCTTCTTTAGTCCAGGCACATACTTTACATCAGTCAAGGTGAGAGGAGCTCCATGCTCCCTCTAAAACACAATTGTGCCTTCACTTGAAACACAGTACTTTCCATCATCGCCCATCTCTATGCGCATCTGGAGGTCCTTCTCCTCCAAGGTACCGAATAAACTCTTGTCGCTGGTCATGTGGAATGAGGCTCCACTATTCAGGTACCAAACACAACCCACCATCGATGAAACCATGCATGCAATGAGGGTGAAATCCAATTCAAATTGTGAGGCCAATGCCTCACCATCTGATCCTTTAGAGGATCCCTTCTTGGATTTCTTCTGTAGACAATTTGTTGCATAATGGCCCACCTCATGAAAATTAAATCATCACACTTTTTATTTGTCAATCTTCTTCCCACCATGGGAAGAACTTGAATTGGAATGGGAAGCCTTCCCTTTCCTTTACTTGCCATACTTGCTAAGGCTAGATTTTCTTCATCATCATGCTTCGATGAAGAACCTTCTCTGGTGCTTCTCCTGATCTCCTCCTGCATTAGATTCGACCACAGTCATTCCCAATCTAGTAGTTTCTCTCTTCCATTCACTGAGTCTTGGTAGCTATGACAGCTCTTAGGAATACCGAGGAGAGCAAGACTCACCATGTCATCATCGGATGTCGTGATTCATACACTTCCAAGCTCATCCCTGCAAGTGGTGAGCTTGTTCATATATGTAGATATCGTGTCGCCCTTTTCACACTTGATTTTCCGAAGCTTGTCTTTTAGCGCCAACTTCCTTTGATCATTGTTGTTATGATATAAACCCTTCAATGTCTTCCACATTGAAAACAGTGTTTCCTTCCCATGGAAACTCGAGACAATATGGTCTCGAACTCTCTCTAGAAGAATCCTCCTCACTATAGCCACACATTTCTTCCATTCCGCCAATTCTTGGGCATTAGCTTCTACTGGCTTAGGGACTTCTTGATCAATGAATTTCTTCAAACCGTTGTCCTCTAATACCGCTTCCATGCAATCCTTCCAGGCTATATAATTTGAGCTGCCATCTAGGGCATACTCGAGTCTCAAACCATTGAACACTATTGGTGAAATTTGAGATGTGATAAGAATTTGATTTCTACAATCAAGAACTTCGAACTTCGAACTTCGAACTTATTTGTATACTATTCTCTGCTTTGATCACCTTTGCTCCAATACCACATAAAAATTATCATTGTAGATCACCTGATAGTGCAATATACTAAAGCAAAATACTTGATCTACTTCTACAAACAAACTTGCGGAAGCTTAATCGATTTTTAGCAAGATCAAATAGAACGCATATAACAAATGAAGAAGAAATCAATCACACATGAACACAAAAGAATACTCTGGGGAAAGCCTTAGCTAAAACCCCACTATCGGTATTATCATACAAGTGGAAATATCTCAGGATTACACAAAGCTTTAGCTCACAATCTATCCAGCTCTCAATACAATCCCTCACTGTTGCTCATAGACAGAATACACAACACATATGCCTTCCTTCAGTCCTCCAAGCCTCCTATTTCCTTGCGTAGTTTCTCCTGGGTCCTCAAGCTGCCACCTGTGTGTAATTACCCCACACACTGCTCACTAACCTCTGAAATAACTGTCCAATCCTCAAGGAAAGAATTCCTTATACATGCAAGAGATATTCTCATGGGAATATTCCTGCAACTGATAGCAAATTGTCCCTTCCTTTGATCTCAACCTGGTCTCTATCTGAACTAACATGCATGAGTTATTTATGAGAGAATATTCAGTTATCTAAAGTACACTAATTGCATGCATGCATGCATTAATTGACTAACTGAACTCACAATCAGTTCCACAAACTGTTGGAACTAATCTAACTGGACTTAACTCAGTTAACTGAGCTAACTAATCACAACTCAAATACGGTTTATCCTTATCTCCTTAATTAAGGGATAAATTCCTCAATCAAAGGGATAATTGTTGCATGTTTTCACATAGACTTCATGTTTGATTTTCTCCAACTAATTAACTCAATATGAATTAATTAATTATTTATCAATGAATAATATGAAGTATTGTTCACCTCGAGGAGACTTCTTTCTCATAGGACCACACAAATAAGTATGATTAAGTTCAAGTGGCTTACTTGAAGTGCCTTCTTTAGCATTAAACTGAACTCTGGTTTTCTTACCGAATTGACATGACTTGCATATGTTGTTTCTTGGCAGAGAGATGGAAAGTCACATACTTCTCCCTTTCTGCTTGACTTGTGTAATTGAGTGAAGCTTAGATGTACCAATATTTTGTGCCATAGAAAACTCTCTTCTAATTTTCTTTAGTAGAAATGCTCTTGACTGTCTTCCAAGACATAGACATTACCTGGAATTCTTGTTCCCTTTATTATGATCTTACCTGTATCTAGATTTCACACCACACAATTCTTTGATCTAAAAACAACCTCATGTCCTTGGTCACACATTTGACTAACAATTAAGAATTTATGTATTCATCCATCAAAAAACAAAACATTTCCAGCGTTAACCTTATCTCTTAACAAAATAGTTCCTTTCCCTTTGATAGAAGTAGTGAGTTATTTCCAAAGGTTTTGTTTTTTTCTTTCTTTATTTCATTAAAAGACATGAACTTATCTTGTATGTAATATGTTGACCATTCTCGAGTAATCATCCACTTCAAAGGAAACACAAGAGATCTTAACCATTCTACGGGTCTCTAGTCCCATGGATCAATGTTTATCATCCTGCACAAAGAGAGAATTAACAGCCACCATTATCGAATTACAATAGCATTCTGCTCTAGATTTGGTCAAACTAACAAAAATGATTTTTTTGCAAACCCGCAAATAACTAAACAATGAAAATATTAAACACAAAAAATATAATGCACCCAATATTATTATAGACACTATTGAGATTTTAGAATAAAGAAGAAGTATTACAATTATGCCTCAGTGACATCAGTCAGCACAAACCTAGCTGTTTTGATCTTCTCCCTAAGAAAAAATTACTTCTTGAATTAGCCAAGATGAAGACTACCCATCTTAAGGTTTTATCAAATTTGTTCAAAATTTTATTAATCACTCTTTGCTGCTTCCAAATAAGTTGTCCAAGCCCAGTCATAAAATCATCCTAAAAATGGTGCATATTTGTCGCAGAGCTCTGTTACACCAGCAAAAACATTTTGATTTACAAAAATATTTCTTCAAATAAAACAACAGAACATCTTGAGTGCAACCCGTATAAGTTATAAACCATATTCCACTGCACTATTATGGGCAAATACAAAAATAGATTCCTTCAAACAAAACCATTGGGCATTATTATTGCAACAATAACAAAAATACAAACCATATTTCATTGTATTGCTATGCGGGGATACACTTAGATTGTGAAAATCATTGATGCTTTGAAAGAATCCAAACGCTGACCTATATCCTTTGTTGTGACCACATTCACCATTTAAGTCTGCACTGGTGAATGCCAAAATGATCGGCACATGCAGATGCTGTTCAACGCAAAACGTAATACATCTTTTCTTGGGCCCTGATACACGTTCAATTCCAGATTCTGCCACGTTAAAATCCATTCAATTCTAGATCCTTCCACGTTAAAATACATACTTTTGACATATAGATGATACGCTGGACTGGGCGAGAGGGTGTTTAAAGTCCAAGGAAATAGTTCACCACTGTTGAACTTTTCAATGCCATTATCGTCATTGAGTCTGATGGCATACAAATGGTTTAAATCGAGATGACATAGACTTTCCTTGAGATATAGTTAACTGTAATATGATTTTTAATATATAAATATTATTTTAAATTTATATATAAAAAATGTATATTAATGATATTGGCATAGTTTAATTTATAGATAAATAGTTTTTTCATTAGAATTCACTAAAATCTGGTAATATAATTTCAAGATTTTTTGTTTTTTAAAAATATGTTTTTGAATGTATAAATGTATTCAACGCCTAAAAAAGATCTAGAGCACTTGAATTGTGTAGATTAAATAATTTAAACTAAAGTTTTTAAAAATCTCTCTTGGATTTTGATCAAAATTAACAAGAAAAAATAGTTGTGAAAAAAACATTTTGTCTATAAGTTAGACTATGTCTTAGATATTAGTTAGTTTACCACCATAATAATGGATCAAAATCCATAAAATACTCTTCTATAAAAAATTAGATTAAATTTACGATATTGGATATAAGGTTTTCGATAATCTGCTTTTCATCAAGCTAGATTTTTTTTAATTAAAAAAAAAAAAGAAATATTTTATTTTATCTTATTTGAAATAAATTATAAATATCAATTTAGACTTATTAAATTTAAATTTTAATAAATAAATAAAATTAATATTAATTTTTAAAATAATATAAAAAACTTAAATTTTTTAATTATATAATTTTAAAATTTATTATAAATTATAAATTTAAATATTATTTATATGAGGTTACAATTTTATTTTATTTCTTTGGGTGACTTTATTATACACTCATGCATCATAAACTCAAAGTCCCCATCAACTATTTCATTTTTCATTTACATATTTACTTAAACCTTTATTCAATAACTCGAATTTTTTAAATTAATTTTTTTTATTTAATATGGAATAAAATTTATTTATTTATTTTGTTTGTTAAAATATGTGTAATTTAGGACATTGTAACTAATTGTATGTAAGCCTTTTTGGGCCATACCAATTCTTAATATTATGGGCACACAATTTTTCTGGAAATTTGTTTCAAACATGAATTTGAACTCTGAAAATCTACATTCTAATATTTTAGGATTTTTTTAATGTGTCCTTATGACTATCACAAGTTTAGAACTTCCAAAATAAATCCTAGAAATCCAATAACCCAAATAAAATTTGACCTAAATTAATTTGACTAAATCAAACATAAAATGAATTTAACTATTATTATTATATTTATACAATAAATATATAGTTATTTAAATTTTCATTTTTTTTTTCTAATTGTTCAAAGAATTTTTCACCATGTTACATTTCTAGCAGTATATGTCTCTCATTATAAATTCAATTTAGCATAATATAATTATAATTTCACTTCTAGCAGAAAATACCTCTTCAATTATATAACTAAACATCATAATTTAAACTTATGCAGATACTTGATGTCTCCTCGAAGATTGCTTCTAGTTTTCTTATTGTTGGAAACCTTTGAGCACTACTAAGAGGGGCCGAGGGGTGAATTAGTAGTGTGATGTATATACAATTTTTACTGATTATTTCTTCTCTTACTGAATCACATGTACGTGCACCAACAACTCATTAGATTATCCATGCATATAAACATATAAGCACCTAAATCATAAACCATGTGAACAACATGAACAATAAACAATCACCTCATCACACATGAAACACAAGATTTCTGCTGGAAACCTTTTCGGGAGAAAAACCACCCTTGTTGCTGCTGCTCTGCCCTAAATTTCTATTATGTCAAGCAATTGATCTTTTACATAGTTTTTTGACTCCCAACAGCGTAGAGACTCGACCTCATATACAAATGCCAACTTTGATTGGCTAGAAGACTCGATACTACTGACCAACTCAGAATACTTTGTTCTCTACGGATCTACTGACTACCATCTGTTGAAGGCCACGGCCATCAACGATCCTCGCCCAACTACCATTGGATTATCTAACCACCATTGGATGAGAAATCGTTCCTTTCGTTGAAGCTTCTCTATCCCTGGTCCTCTCTCATGAATTCACTACTCCTCTACCACTATGTGAACCTCTTTTCATGTATTTTGAAATTGGATCCCAAGACACTATGCTCAACAAGAAATCATCTTTGCATACATGCTCTCAGCAGCAAGATCTCATCATCAATCAAAATAAAACAAATGCACAAAGCATGTGCTCTCCAATAGAAAAATTGTGGCCACACAAATCTGAATACTATTAAACCCTCACAACAATAAAATGTTGCATAATACAAGTAACATCATAAGACACGTGGCTATGTGCTAAATGCACCAGCATCTATTGCAAAACGAGTGTGAGAGGATCACCAACATATACTCCAGTAGCATACCAAACTCTCCAAACGATCTCTGCTCCAACAACATCAAATATGATCTATTTTGCAAACCTACCTCATATATGGACATGATTCAATCATAAACACTCATGGACTGAAGAATCTAGGCTCTACTCAATTTTTGAAGCATAATATCATTATTCTTCCTTCTCTCCACATATTATTCTGCCTTCTCTACTTACACACTACCTCTAACTCCATCAACAACCACAAAGCTCACAATGCAAGAATATAAAACATGTAGGGGAAAATTGAGCTTAGGGATAGAATCAAAGGTGCACAAATTAGACTAAATCAATCCACTAAGGTCACTAGTAATGCATTAAATTCATTCACATCATGAGAGGACCTTTTCAGTCCATTTTCCACCTTTTTTACTAATTCTAGAAGCCTCTGGGAATTTCCAATCTAATTTGCTTCCGAACATTGCGAGGAAAGTGAAGGAACTCTCATGAAATCCCATAGTCTCTCCCTTGACACTCTTTGAACTCAGTTGCGACTATAACCACTCCCTTAAGCCTATCTCCATGTGACTATAGGATTCTAGTCTCTCCCATATGCTTATGTGCATGCGACTATGGCTAAAACTGAGGAAAACCATCATTCCGTTAGCTCCGGACCTTTGTCATCTATTCCACCCTCTTCTCCAGCATTTGCACTAGCCTCCAAACCTCTGACATGGCCTTTGACACCTATGCAAGTAGATCAAACATACCTCCCAAGTGTTACTTTCAAGTTGACCGAGAAGGGACAACAAACAAGTGTTTCAACAAGTCCTCCACTCTCCATCATACCTTTGAACAAGCTGCAACACATCTTAACAAACCTGCAAACCTCTGTAGCACATATGCAACATCATCATCATTATCATGAAGCCATCACACTACAACATATCCATGAAGCATATCTATGAAGACCTAGATGAAGTCTTAGTTGACAGCTCAACTAGTATGCCATGAACCATCATCACAAGTAGATTTGCATCATGTATCTGTAACATCCTCCTCTACCTATAGCATCATGAACACATCATGACATGTAGATTAATGCACATGCCAACGCATGCCAACTCCTCCAAGACCATCATTCTACCATCAATCTCCATCAATGCCAACACATACTGACATACACCATGGTCCATCAATCTGCATCATCATGAGGTTGACATAAGTGCATGATCTCTAGATTTGACATCAATGACAACATATGCCATCTCACTATCAATACATTAATGCCAACCAATAGGACCACCAATTCAAACACATATTCACATGACAAGCATGACCATGACCATGACCTTGTTGACACCAATGCCAACACAACAGTGCCAACAAATTCCCCCTTTATCATTGATGTCAACCTCATCAACATGTGAGGATGATCTCCATACATTCTCCAAAATTTAAGCTGCAGTCAATCCATCCAAATTCTCTCCAAAATCTCTCCCCTTTTGACATCAATGACAAAGGGTCATCTCCATATAAATCGGTAGTAAGAACTGAAACATAAACACTGGAGTAATACATCTCTAAATGGCTAAAATATAATGCATAAAAAATCATTCATGCCTCCATAAAAACAACAAGCAACATATATATCCAAGCAACATTTAGAGTAGAATACCAACCAACAACTACTAACAACAAGCAACATCATGCCAAGATAAGGCAAGCATCATCAACATATTCAACATCATCATAATAGAAACTATGAACAGCATCAAGTATATGCATCAAGCATACATATGCATCATCCAACACTCCTCTCCATAGCAACATCATAGAGGCAACCACACACAATCTCCCCCATGATTTCATATCAATGACTACCATAACATCTCATCACATGAGGCCAAGAACCCCACTATCATAGCATAGTATGAGGCATAACATGAACACCTCCAAGCGAATCATAATGCCAACAATGTATGGCTAAAATAATAAGAGCAAATAGTGGTCCCCCTGAACACATTCCATCTCCAAGATGTAGAGATACCAATTGTTGGGCTGAAATGACCGTTTCTGTTGCAAACAATGCTTCATTTGACAAATTGAAGCACCATATGGACCAAGAATCCACAGGACCGTGATTCAAGTGACATATACATGAAAAATACATGGTTATAGCAGCAACATAAAACCTCATCCATGACTCAACAACTATTGACTCGACTAAATACCATCATAAAATGATGAAACAATAACAAGTGCATGGTTGTAGTAATCATCGTACAACAACTCATACATGGTTATTCCATGTCATAAATCATCTCAATACATCCTGGAGTCATGATCCTAATCTATGCATGGTCTCATATCTTTTCAACCAGTTGTTAGCGGAAACCAAAAACATATACATGGCTGAAAAATGTGCTCATTTTCACTCATGAATACATATGTAAATCTACCACCAAAAAACTGGGCGAAAATAATGATAAAATGCCAAGTAATCTAGGAAAAATATCATACCGTGCATAGCTAACACAGTTACTGATCAAATGAGAACTATTACCTCAAAATGGGGACTCTAGCCCAAAAACCCTAAAAAAACATGAAAAAACAACCAAAAAATGAAAATTGTTTATTCCATAACGATGTTTTTTTAGGGTAAATTTTCAACATTTTTTTAAATGGAAGTAAAAACCATTTTTTTTTACAAAATGGATAAAAAAACACCCTTAAAAAAAGTGTTGATTCTGGAATAACAAAAGCAAAATTAGGTTACAATTTTGACAATTTTTAGTAATGGAATTAAAGATAAAATATCTAGACTTTGAAAAACTATAAAATTCTAACAATTCTTGGACATGGCGTTAAAGATAGAATATCATATCTCAAATTTTGATAATTCCAACAATTTTCATCCATGTTGTTAAAGATTAAATATTTTGACTCTAAAAAACATTGAAATTGTAATTGTTTTCAAACATAGCATTAAATATAAAATACCAAGACTTAGAAAAACATTAAAATCTTAACAACTTTTCAACTATGCAATTAAAACCAAAGATTATGACTTCAAAAAAGTCTCAGGTTTTCAAAATATTTCAAGCATGACATTATGAAAAAAATTATGACAAAAAACTTTAAAAATGAACACCCAAGAATATTTTATTTCTTAAAATGCTAAATATATAGCGATTTTAAAATCTTAGCCTAAGACAACTTAATACATTGCAACAAAAAATTTAAAATCAACCATCAAATTGGCACGTAGTGTAGGTGAACTCGACCCATTGTAATGAAAGCTTAAAGACCAACCATGAAATTGTTACATTGTGAGGGCAAACTCGATTCATTATAACGAAAATTTTAAAATCAACTATAAAATTGTCCATAATGGGATCGGGTTGTTAGATAAGCATCGACATAGACCCTGTAAAAAAAACTAAAAATAAAACCCAAAATAAAAAATAAATGTATAAAGGAATAAAAATGAAAAATATAAAAGAAAACAAAAATTCAAATATTGAAA
>APFE030401061.1:23483-43215 GCA_000404065.3 Pinus taeda | reverse complement strand
TTTTAATTACCAACATGAAATCATAGACATTTAAAAAAAAATATCCACACTTAATACATTAGAAAATTTAAAGTGTAAAAAATAAGCCCTCTAAACAGAAAGGGTTGATGTTGCATCAACACTTTTCAAAATCACGCTGAAAATCACTAACGTTTTAAAAAAATGTTCATACTTGATACATAAGAAAAATTAAAGTGCCAAAAATATGTTAAAAAAAGTGTATTATGGCATCACTACTTTTCAAAATTGGGTGATTTTTTGCTACCTCAAAAAATGGGTATCAGTTCATTTTCTCGTTTGATCGGTAACTATGTTAGCTCCCTGTGAGCTCAATATACCTCCAAAGAACACCCTAATCTTGTGGACCTGAAAGTGCATGAGGCTTAAATGAACTCATCATATGCTGCTACAAACTCCATCATATGCTCCCCCTAAGGTTATGCACCTCTCATGATCTACAATCCTCTATAACTATGTAAGAAACAATCATGGACTACAGGAACGAATTCTCTTCATTATTTGAAGAGATGTTCCTCCTTCTTCCTCCATATTGTCTTGGGTTACTTCTTATCTTCTTTGATTTGCTGCTTCTCTTCCTTCTCTTGCTTCCTTTATTACTTCACTTGATTTGTGTTAGATCCTCTTGGTTTTTGTTGCCTTTGATGGTTCTGCCTTGAATAATGGGGCAAAAAACAATCTCTTGTCATATGGCCAAATATATGGAAAAATTAGCACTCCACGCAACCAAGATATCAAATAAGAAGATCAAATCTCCTATTGCACATGCCAGATCTAAACCGTGCATGCAATGTGCTTCTCCTCCATTGGTTAGATCTCCAATCACATGCCTTATGGCCAAACAGGTGACATAAGTGATAATACCCATAAAAATAATAGTTATACATGTTAGCCGTTCTCCTTGGCTACTGGAATTGTTGGAATCTCTGCTGATATGATCTATACAATCTACTCCAACAATATGCCCAAAATTGTGACAATTGTAACATTCTATATTATGCACAAAAGGAACAAAAGGACTTTGATTCGTTTGAAATCTTACAGATCTATCCTGATTATCTCTAGGAGCAAAAGATCTTCTCAATGTAGGTGCTCCTTGAGATTTTCTTCTCTGCTACTGGTTTTGCTGCTTGATTTGCTGATGGTTGTGCCTATTTTTCTACTGCTAGTTATTTTGTTTGATAACTGGTTGTTGGATATGCTTCTTATTTCCTTGGATCTCATTATTGTTGTTGGTGTTGTTTGCTACACATTTCTTTGATTCTTCTTTGGTATTTTTTCCTACATGCAAACTAGATTCACCCTTTTGAAATATTAGACCAGATTTATCCATTGGTGATCTTTGGATCTCAAGAAAATTATCCAAGGCTATGTTGCTCTTCTCCATCTTTCATTGCTTTCTCAAGGAAACAAATTTAGCTTCTAATTTCTCAATCTCCTTTTCCTTCTCTTGAAATTGTTTCCTCATGCCTTCCTCAACTTTTTCATATTCTTCCAATTTAACTTTCAAGCTCACAATCTCCTTCTTGAACTTGGCCTCCTTATCATCACAGATATGCAATAGTTTTTCTTTATCCTTGCATGCAGTTGTTAGTCTAGGAATATCAGATCTAAGACTCTTAATATCATTCTCATCTTCAATATGTGCATCAATGTTATGCATACTTATCCCTCTTGCGAACAAGAACGATTTCCCTAGTCCTTAGAGAAATATAGTAATGAACAACAAAGGAATTGCTACCTTTCCCTAGATTACAACTGAGTGAAACAAAAATGTGATAGAGATCACTTACCGTTTAATCGAAATGCCTGATGAAGTCCCTTCAAAGCTTTTGACCATTCGATTCTCCTTGATACTTTAGAGATCTTCCCAATGCTTCCCATAACTTCTACATGATGTCTTGAAGGAGATCTACATAGACAAAAACATATACAAGATCAAAGCATCCAGTATATAACATAAGAGATAAATGAACTAATTAACTCAATCATATATCATAAATTGATTAGTATGCAATCATAATCTATGTGGGTGATCAAGGAATCCCACAAATTGTATCAACAAAGACATAATTGAGAAAGAACAGTTTCTTTTATATTTAAAAAATGGAGAATAGACTTACAATCTTGAAGCTTTGATGTTGCAAGTCCCTTCCCATAATTTCCAAACCTCTCCTTGAATGAATAGCCTCGCAACCTTATTTCTGCAGTGTAATCCTACTTTTGATTGTCTTCCTCAAATCGCAGGCCTGTGTTAGCTTTATAGGCCAAGGATGGGAAGTTTGGGATCCATTTCCCAAGGGATGAGATCCACTAATGGTAGGATAAGGGTTCTACAAAGAGAGGGAGTAGCTCCATGATGGGAGGGACCAGGGTTGAATACACATCCATTTAAAACTTGTTAGTTGGGAAAGATATGAATAACAATGCTTCTAGAATTTACTTTTTATTTTTACATGCATTAAGTCATGTGCACAAGTCACAGTTTAAGACAAAGCACACTTATGCGCAGTTTCTAATGGACCTTTCTATGTATGCACAAAAATTGACTAGGGAACTATGCAAGAAACCAAAAACAAGGTTTTGAGCTTTGTGATCCAAGAATTTCATTCTCTTTGGGATAATTTGGATTATAGCCTTGCAAGAGAATGCTTTGGAACACATTTATGGATAGTGAAATATCCAAAACAACGGTCATTTTCCTTATGCGACAAAATGCCATGTAATAGACTTCCTCCTAAAGTGAAAATCCAGAAGATATGTTTGATGATTTAAGCATTTTATCATGCCAAGGTTTGGGTTAGAGACTGTAGTCGAAGACTTGAAACAATAAATCAAATGTTACAATGTAATAAATAATCATCGCTAAGGTAGGAATTCCAATACTCAGAGCATAAATGTCTCAAAGAACCAGTACAGAAATACATTTGAAGATCCATGTCAATAGATGACACAGTATGGACACAACCATCAATGGATATATGTTTTACAATCATGAATATTTAATAACTCCACGAATCCTAGATGGATGAAACTAGATCCAGGTCTTGATCTGCATCTCTCGATCCTTAGTTCGAATCTAACTATGTGAGTAAATGTCTAGCAGTCGAACATGGTAGAAACCACTTGATTACCAGTTAATGATGTGAATCATTAACAAGTATGAGAGAAACAACCAACAATGACAATGGTTCTCAAGGTACTTCCAATACAATCCATGAAGTGTGAATAGATGTGTTGATGCCAAACACTCATAGAATAATTCGATCAAAGTTCAATGATGAGAACTTGTTGTCAAAGGTGAGAAACCTACCATTAAGGCATGAACACTCCAAGGTACTAAATATTTCTAGATTAAGTTCCTAGATAGTGAGCTAAAATCGATAGGAAGCGACTCGTCTCAGGAGGGCCTACGATACAAAACTCATGTCAAGTTTTGAGGAACAACAATTTGGAGTAATCCAATACTGGCTCAGGGATGGTCAATGCAACTAAAGGATATGATTGGAAAAGTAATTTTACTGAGGTTGGACTTCTCTTGAACATATTGGTGACATGACATTCTGACTTGGTAGGATTTGAATCAAAATTATACCCAAACCAACTAAATACTTTCAATGAGGTATGGTCAACTGAGAGGCAAATGGATTTCCCAACCTAGAAACAAAACGTTATGGAGTGTCATGTACAAGAGTGACATACTAACTTTTACACTATAAAAAAATTGTTCTTTCCCACTTTTCCCCCACCATTACTATCAAATACCTCTTTATTTTTTACAAGCTTTAGGAGGGTAGCATATGTTTATCCTATAATCTCATCCTTCAAATGAGTCCTTCGAAGTATTTTTAACGAACCTTAAGAAGGAGTGGTTCAGTCTTGTCATGCTTAATGATTCCCGCATTGTTTAGATTTTATGAGTCTGTTCTAGCGGCTACAACCACCCTCCAAAATTTTTCCTTAGCTTCGTTTTGGAGCCTCCCTACCAACCATCCTCAACATCATGTCTTGCACTATGAAGTGCACAAGCTTCAGTGGTTTTCTAGCAGCATGACAGCCTATGCATGATAGCTTTTTGCATTCCCCTCAAAGGTTGTTTCTTCAGACTTGGTCTAGATACAGGCTAAGAAGCTCCCTCAAGAAATTGAGCAGATCTGGAAGGGAACCAAAATATTCTTTGGTATCTTGTTGGGCTCAGAAGCTGCGCAATCCTGATAGTCAACCTTCCTAGATAAAATTGCGTAATTTGACCCAGCAGGACTACTCAACCCAGACATTGCGCAATTTTGGGTAGCAGTCAGCTGCTCAACCCAGAAATTATGTAATCCCTCTAGGTAGCCAACCCAACTTCCTCCCGAAAACTGTGCAAAATTTACCCTTAGTGAGGCAGGTTGTTGCATGTGCCTTTGGGTTGACTGGTTCCACCTGGGAACGACAAAACTTGACTTGCATGCATGGGTTACTTTTCCAAAAATAGCAAAAGGTAACATGCAAAAAGCATCCTTAGATTTTAGGGAGCTATTTTTAGCAGCTGGAGGTTACATGCAAAGATTGTTTAGAATCTTTCCTCCAAGTATCGCTTTTTCCTAGATTTGTGACATGAGCTTCAAACTTATTTATTTGACGCTTCAGAGCTCACTTCTTCACATCAATCTTAGAGCTATGACATCCCATAGCACATTCAAGAGTCTTTGACACATCCAGCTCAGCTATTTCCGGGTAAGTCCGCTTAACTTGTCTTTTGCAGCATTTCTGTTGCTTTTTGTGTTTTGGCTTGTGTGAGTGTTGTTTACTTGATTTCTTTGAACACTTGCTATCATTTTCATGCATATTAGCTTGTACTAGCACCGTTTTAGTTTTCTCTATCATCTCACTACTATCACATGCATGACACTCTTTTGCATGAATGGTCGTTGATTCAGCAACTCGGTTCACACACATTCATGTTGTTCCATTTTCTGAGTCTTGCATTCATTGTTTGCATGCATGATCATTCACTCCTTCTCACACTCAATATCACCATGCATTCACATCCCCATTTGCTTTCAGTTTCCCGTCAGCGGGTCTGGGCAACCTTGGCCCAGACTCTGCCTCACTAAGACATCATTGCGCAATCCTGAGAGGGAATGCTCTTCCTTACCCCCAGACAACGTGCATTTCTACCCAGTGACTGTCTTCTAGTATTACATTACACAATTCTAAGGGGCAGTGACTGCTAGACTAGAAAATTGCACAATGTAGTCACTAGGCCTGCAGCCCTTTCCAGCTAAAGCTACGCATTGCACAATCCCATCAGCCAGCATGGCAGTTTGGATTGTGCATTATGCAATTCCACCATCCAGTCAACCTCCCAGCATCTTGAATCACCTTTTGCACAGTTCTGGTAGCCATTCTCGCGGCCTACCAAAAATTTGCGCAATCCTTGCCAGTCAATCCCCAGGTATGTTGCATGTTGTTCCTCAAGTTTTCTTTGGTTTTAGATGACAAATTTCTTGCCATGAATGTTTCCATGTCTCTAGATCTAACAAGTGTTCATCTGCCTCTCAGCATTTCAAGATCAAGGGGCTCCACGAGAGTAGGATCAAAGGACACTGACGAAAGTGCAACTGGAGCAGTAGTTGAGTGAGTGTTTACAAGTTTGTTGATCTACGAAGACACCAACCTAGTTGTAGACAAAGACATCAAGTTGAAATGGAAAGAGGTCAATGATGCATTTGTAGGCACATTTAGGGAAGACCCCGAAGACCGCCAAGTCTATGTGAACATTCACAAGTCGGGCTTGTACCAAATTGAATGCAGGTATCACATGTTCCCATGCACAGACATGATACATTGGATCATCTCACACCCTGATCCCGAGACGATGACATTGAGAAGTGTGAGTGGGACGAAGATTGTCACCTTCAGGACATAGGATTATGAACAAATGTACCATATGTCAAAGCCAGTGATCACCATGGAGACATACTTCAACATACCCAGTAGAAATTCCAACTCCAAGTATATCTTGAAGAACTAGGTGAAGGAGCTGACCAAATTTAGGATGACACCCAACCAGGTTTACAAGATGAAGATACTATGGAAGGCATATCAATACTTGGTCATCTTTGCATGTTGCTTGTACGGCCAAGAGAGCATGAAAACCTTCTTGTAGAATTGGGTGATCGCATTGGACCAACTGGTCAGTGACGGCAAAGCATGCAACTGGTCTGACATCTTGGCTTACAGGCTGAAGGAATAGGTGCCAAGAGCTTGACAGCCACCTAAAGGTCAGCAAGAAGAAATCTACATGTCCACTTACATCTTGGATGCAATCTGTTCCTGTCAGGAGTTCTCGGGCTTGAAGTCGGCATGGACATCGGTGGAAACCTATGTGAAAACTTATTGTAATATGTTGTCCAAATGCAACTTTAGACGAGTTATCGCACAGCTATTGGATCATTTTTTCACCCCGGTGTACAAGATGATATTTGAGCAGGATCCACCTTTCATGTCGAAGGCAACAATGGAGGCAACGATCGATAGAGTGGATTGGTATGCCTCACCGTCTAGCACCTTCATACGGATGTACAGCATGGAGAAGCCTCTGCATGTTCTACCAAAGTTTTCCTTGGAAAATCTCATCATGTAAGAAGTATCATACCACATCTCGGCAGGACTCTCAGCTAGGTTGCACTGGGAGAAGAAGGCACCTTGGACTGCTCTTTCATTGCAGATTGGGTTATACAAGATATGGAATTTCAAGCATGTGATGTCAAAGCAGAAGAGATCGAGAAATATCCATTTGATGCCCAAAGCTACAATCTGTATGACCCGCATTGTTTTGTAAAATATCACTGCGCGAGAGTATAGTTTTAGTGGATCCACGGGGCATGTCATTAGGTGGAGGAGGACCCATGGAGATATTGTTACAGCTTCTCCAGGCCCAATGAACTAGTTGGCATCATTGTGGAATGGTTAGTAAAGTAGCATCTAGGAGAGCAGCAGCAGCAAAGGTAAACATATCGGCACGCGACAAAGGTAAGAGGAAGATTGTGGATAGTACGAAGATAGAACAAAGTTGCAAGTTCCAAGAAGAACCACTTATGCATAAAGAAGCTTTAGAAATAGAGGTGAGTAGGCAACAACATGACAAGAGGAACACACAAAGGTAGAGAGAAAAATGGAGGATGGAAAAAACAGAGGAGTTACATGAGTTAAAGGAGAAACTCCGGAAGGAACATGAGTTGAGCATCTAAGAGAAGGAATCACAACGGGAATAGGTACAGCAGGGGGTGCAATATGTACAAATAGATGAAGTATGCCTGTACAAGTAGTCAACTCATCCGAATAGCTAGCACCAAGTAGATAGGGTGAGTAGTCGCAGGAGTAGGACTTCGCTCAAGAGATTCAACAAGCAATTGAGCAGATGGATACGAACATGGAGCAACATGAGTTAGAGAAAGACATCGACCTCATGCATCACCACCAAGAGGTCGACCCACTAGATTCACTGGATCCAAAAGTGGAACAAGTCCCAAGCAACTAAGGAGACACTGAAATCCTTGGAGACAATTTGGAGGGATAGATGCACAACATCTCATTCGATGAGTCCCAACATAGAGTTGTGCAATATCGCAGAGTGTCAACTTTGAAGATCACACATCTCTTGCGTAGTTTGAGGAATGAGTGATCATGTCTAATGTGCGCAAGCATACAACATCATTGGCTGATGATACCAAAGCATATGTCAAAGCCACTACCTCGAGCGTATAGCTGAGAACAAGCAAATGGCTAAGGAGTTACAGATGGCCAAGAAGGGAGGAGAATTGGTTACAGCATCCACCCAAGCAGAGTTGAAGAAGGAAATATTGGATGAAGTATTGTCCCTTGACATAGTCATGCGGGCGTTGTATTCCAAGTTTAGTACTGTGCATAAGGCAGTTGTCCATCTCAATGGTTGGCAGTAGCGATGTATTAGGAGAGCACATATCTTGTCAAACGTGCATGTTATTGTTGATTACATGCAAACATGAACAATGAGATACAAGGTGCGGAGCCAGATTGTATATCACAAGTTTAGTACTGTGCATAAGGCCAGTTGTCCATCTCAATGGTTAGGCAGTTAGCGATGTCATTAGGAGAGCACATATCTTGTCAAACGTGCATGTTATTGTTGTATCTACATGCAAACATGAACAATGAGATAACAAGGGATGCCTCGTTACACTATGCCCAAGATGATGTATAGCCCTAGAGTAGTCAAGCTAAAGGTGGCAGTGACTGTAACGTTCCGCTGTCGGAACTAGTGGTTGTCATGGTTGTATTGTATGACTGGAACTTTCACTTCTTAACCTAATAGAGAAAGCATGTTTCATGCATATTTCATATCATATTTTAGCTATCTTGTTTACTCTAAATGATATATGTATCTGTTTTCTTATGCATGCATGTGTAGCTATTTTCTGTATATGTATGTATGAATCTTACTAAAATGTGTTGTTGGTTTAACCACTACATCGGATTTCTATCTTACTTGCCTTCCATTTTGTGATGCATCTTTGCTCGTTTGTTCCCTTCTTAACTCTATGCTTTCACAGGTTTCCAAGGGGTGCACTGACCTCACCCTCTGTGTGTTAGAACCGTTCATGCACCTTCCTTGACTTGTCGTACATGTCACACCCTTTCTACCAACAGGGACATCTTAGTTTCCTTTGTGCGAAACCTCGGTCAAAGTGATACCATACGACCCACTGCTGGGACTCCTACACCAAACGGTCTGAGCTCTAGTTGGGACTTCTTACCAAGGAGATCCCCTTACATGTTGGAAGGTCCAGCACCATCAACATTTTTGGTGCTAAAATAAGGGCCAGATCACAAGTTGTGCCCTCTCATCCTATTTTGAACCTTAGCACATATTTCATGGATTCTGTCACACTCACCCCTCCACAATGTTTTTCGCATGCTGAACCTCTCAACATCATGAGGGGGTTTTTTGATCTCTTGTCTGAATTCACATATGATAGTGAAGGTGAAGTGGCCTGGCCTGTGTTCTTAGAAGACTTATTTTCCATGCCTGATGAGGAAGATGGATGTTCTGACGAAGAGGCTAGCCTGCTGCTTGCATACACACTTCATGAATCCCCACGATGGTGGGGCTGCAGTCTGTCTACTGGCAATGTGCACTCACTTGAGCAGTTCTGTGATCTCATTGAATCTACCTTCCATCATTTTGATCCAGAACCTCTTGACAAAAAAATGTTACAACAACGGAAGGCCTTGCATGAATAACCTATGGATTTTTGGCAGCACTTGTGTCTCTTGCGGTTTGAAGCTTTGAAAAGCCAGATGAAATTTCCATATCTTTGGGATAGATTCTAATACTATCTTAACAAATAAGTCCATCCCAAGAAGAAGTTTGAGCCCAAGCCTCACTCCGCATACTTCAGTGATGGAGTTGTGCAAACACATATGGATACAGTCACTGTCATTAGTGATTGTTCGTCGTCCCCTCATCAAATAGCTTCATCACTGCAAAGTGATGCGGGAGAACATGCACATACATCTATTCAACTGTCACATCCTCCCAACTTCATTTTGCTTAATTTTCATGCATATTTGGTTGTGATTCCATTGGGTTGTCACATGCATTTTGTACCTCAACCTCCATCTTTGTACTTGGATGATTCTCCAAATGATATTGTCTTGTGTTCTTCCATTTCAGACTCTACACTTGTTGTGAATGAGGATCAAGCCATCAACGGAGTTGGTGTTGCACAACCAACATGCGTTACCATTCATGAAGAGTATGATTGGGAGCTTTAGCATGGACACTCGGCGAAGGATGACTCCCTTCTGTCCGATCCCCCTCCATTATTTCCTGACATCTTTGGTGAACCTGCAATCTATGATTTTGCGTGTGTATCTCCATCTACGGATGCACCCATTTTTGATCATTCGCAGGACACATTGGATTTCATTCCATCATATGACAATGGAGAGGATAAACTATTCATTGAAAATCCACTTAAATTTTCATCGGGTTTTTCTGGAAACACAAAGGGTGAATTTGTCTGCTTCTCATCTACCCCTTTGTTTGATTCATCAGATCATGAGGATGTTGATGAAATCAGTGATTTTTCTTATTGTAGTTGTCGTGATCTATTTACTCATGTATTTGATCATGATGATGATTCTATCGCAGTTGATTTTTCAAAGCCACGTGTTTATGATTATCTATATGTCAATGAAGTCGAAACCCCCCAAATTGTCAAGGCACTTCAGCCCCAACTGATGATTATGTCAAACCCTTGCTCTGTTGAGGTTGGTTTCCCTTCCGATCAAGAAATTTTTGAAACACCTAAGGCTCCTCATCACTCATCTATATGCATTGAAGATCAATCTCACATGCAGATCATACTTCCTTCACTCGAACTACACGATCCCATTGCTCATGCATTGGAGGAATCTTACATAGCAAGCACATGTGCACGACACAAGTTGTCTTTCTTTCTTTCATTTGCTTGTGTGTCATAGTCAAGAGTATGTGTATGCTTCACAGCTGCACATAGTGTCATACAACACCACGACAAGTCCATGGATTGCATGACATGCACTTGCACTCACTTATGTTCTGTGGACACATTGAAACTTGGAGTGTGTTTGTCTTCATTGTTATATCTTTCATGTTTGTTGGTTAGCACAGTTGTATTCCTTGTGAACCATGCCTTCACCAACATGGGTCAGCCAATGCGCCAGTGGCTACATTATAAGTATCACATCATGTGATTAGGTCCATGCATTGTTAGCTTAGGAGTAGGAGTAGTGTTTGCTTTTGGTTGATTCTTGCATGCTTGTTTTCTTACTTACCTCACATGTTTGTTTGTTTGCTCGCTTATTTTATTTTTGCTTTGCTTTCGCAATTACTTCTGTTTTTGCTTTGTTTTGTGTTTGTTTGGTTGTTTAGCACTCGTAGGTTAGTTTCGCATGAAATCATGTGTGACTCTTGAAACAAGCTGGGTAAAGTATAAGAGGACTTGGACAGTTATTAATACTTGGTTATCTATTGTCATGCCTCTGTATGAAGAACTTGTTATCTTCATCCATGACACGCCAATGGAAAATACATAATGTTCGAATTGATCCTTGGTGAAAACACAACACTTGCACACTAACTAATGTCACCTACTCTATTCGGTTGTTTTTGGGTTAAACCCTTGTCAGCTCAGTCAAGTAGAGTAAGGTGAGGGGGAAAACCTTAACAAGCATGTCATAGGTATATATAAAACTACTTCTCTGAAGGAACAACCTCTTCTACTTTCAATAAGTTGGGATCCCTTTTGTGCATCTAAAATGAATAAGTGTTATGCACAGTTATGAAAATGAAAAATAAAAAAAAATGAAAAGTGAAAAATTTCAAAATGAAAATGAATAAGGCAAAAGAACAGAAAGGCTTCTTGCGCAGAGAGGTGATACAGGTAACTCCTCCAGGGTACTAAACAGGCTTGCTGGCAATAGAGCGATCCTGCGTGACTTCGCCAAGGTACTATCCAAGCCTACTGGTAGTGGAGAAACACTAGAGATGAAACTAAAACTCTGACAACTATAATTCTTATGCACCAATATACCCCTCATCCCCAATCGAAACAACTGCGTTGGCTTGGATTGGAATGTGTGTCAACCGACCAAGAACTTGGCAGATGCTACATCTCACAATCAAGCAAGTGTGGAAACCAAGATGAACAGAGAACTGAACAATACTTATGGAGGTGTTAAACTTGCTTGTCATGAACAAGGTCCATTTAGAGAGCTAGATTTCTACTAGTGTGATGCCAAGTGTTGTAGTGGCCACAACCACCCTCCAAAATTTTTCCTTAGCTTCAATTTGGAGCCTCCCTACCAACCATCCTCAACACCATGTCTTGAACTGTCAAGTACACAACCTTTGGTGGTTTTCCAGTACCATGACAACCTGTGCATGATAGCTTGTTGCATTCCCCTCACAAGTTGTTTCTTCAAACTTAGTCCAGCTATAGGTTGAGTAACTCCATCAAGAAATTGTGAAATTCTAGATGGGAACTAGTATTCCCTCTAGAAATTGCACAATCATGTCTGGCAATCTATTGGGCTCAAAAACTACGCAATCCTGCTAGTCAACCTTCCCAAAGAAAACTGTGCAATCTAACCCAGCAGGATTTCTCAGCCCAAAAATTGTGCAATTCTAGGCATCAATTAGTGTCTCAACCCAGAATTTATGCAATCCCTCTAGGCATCCATCCCAGTTTCCTCCCAAAAACTGCATAAAATTTACCCTCAGTCAGGTAGGTTGTTGCATGCACCTTCGGGTTGATCGGTTCCACCTGGCATCGAGAAAACTTGACTTGCATGCATGGGCTTCTCTTTCCTAAAATAGCAAAAAGAAACATGCAAAAATCATCCCTAGATTTTAGGGAGATATTTTTAGCAGCTGGAGGTTACACGCAAATATTGTTTTAGAATCTTTCCTTCAAGTGTCACTTTTTCCTAGATTTGTGGTATGCACGTCATGATCTTCAAACTTATTTATTTGATGCTTCAAAGCTCACTTCTTCACATCAATATTGGAGCTCTGACATCCCACGGCACATCGAGCAGTCTTCGACACATCCAGCTCAACTATTTCCGAGTAAATACGCTTAACTTGTCTTTTGCAACATTTCTGTCGCTTTTTGTATTTTGGCTTGTGTGAGTGTTTTCTACTTGATTTATATGAATGCTTGCTGTCATTTTCATGTATATTGGCTTGTACTAGCATCATTTCATTTTTTGTTAGCATCTCAGTGATGTCACATGCATGACACTGTTTTTCACGAACAATTGTTGATTCAGCGACTCACTTCACACACATGCATGTTGTTCCATTTTCTAAATCTTGCATTCATTGTATACATGCACGATCATTCACTCTTTCTTACACTCAGTATCGCCATGCATTAAAATCCCCATTTTCTTTCAGTTGACCGTCGGCGGGTCTAAGAAAACCTTGGCCCGAACTTTGCCTCACCAAGACAGCATTGTGTAATCCCAAGAGGGAAGGCTCTCCTTCCCCCCAGAAAATGCCCATTTCTTCCCAATGATTATCCTCCAATCTTGCATTGCACAATTCTGAGGAGCAGTGACTACTGGCATAGAAAATTGTACAATGTAGTCACTAGGCCTGCAACCCTTGCCAGATAAAATTGTGCATTGTTCAATCCTAGTAGCCAACAGAAAAGTCTGGATTGCGCATTGCACAATTCCAGTAGTTAGCCAGCCTCCCAGCAACCTAGATTGCATTTTGCAGAGTTCTGGCATCCAGTCTCACAACCTCCAAGGAAAAATTGTGCAATCCTTGCTAGTCAATCCCCAGGTAAGTTGCATGTCGTTCCTCAAGTTTTCTTTGATTTTAGATGACAGATTTCTTGCCATGCATGTCGTCATGTCTCCATATCTAGTAGGTGTTCATCTGCCTCTCAGCATTTCATGAACAATGGTCTCCAAGAGAGAAGGATCAAAGGAAACTAACAGAAGTGCAACTGGAGAACCAGTTGAGCGAGTGGTCTACAAGTTTTCTGATCTACGAAGATACCAAGCTGATTGTAGACAAGGACATCAACCTGAAATGGCAAGAGGTCAATGATGCATTTGCAGGCACATTTGGGGAATACCTCGAAGACTGCCAAGTCTATGTGAACATTCACAAGTACAACTTGTACCAGATTTCATACATGTATCCTATGTTCCCATGCGTGGACATGATACATTGGATCGTCTCACACACCAATCTCGAGATGATGACATTGAGTAGTGTCAGCAGGACGAAGATTTCTACCTTCAGGGCATAGTATTATGAACAAATGTACCATATGTCAAAGATAGTGATCACCATGGAGACATCCTTCAGCATACCTGGCAGTAATGCCAACTCCATGGATATCTTGAAGAACTGGGTGAAGGAGCCAACCAAATTCAGGATGACACCCAACCAGGTTTACAAGATGAAGATATTGTGGAAGGCATATCAATACTTGGTCATCTTTGCATGTCGCTTGTATGGCTAAGAGAGCACAAAAACCTTCCCGTAGAGTTGGGTGATTGCGTTGGACCAACGGGCTAGTGAAGGAAAAGCATGCAACTAGTCTGACATGTTGGCTCACAGGCTAAAGGAACAGGTGAAAACAGCTCAACAACCGCCGAAAAGTCAGCAAGTAGAAATATACGTCTACTTACATCTTGGATGCAATCTATGCCCATCAGGAGATCCTACGCTTGAAGTCGACATGCACATCAGCAGAAACCTCTGTGAACACTTATTGTAAGATGTTTTTTGAATGCAGCTTCAGAGGAGTTATCACACAAATGTCAAATCATTTTGTCACCTCGGTGTACAAGATGATATTTGATCAGGATCCACCTTGCATGTCGAAGGCAGTAATGGAGGCACTGATCAATATAGCGGATTGGTATGCCTCACTGTCTAGCACCTTCACACAGATGTACAACATGGAGAAGCCTTCACATGTTCTACCGAAGTTTTCCTTGGACAGGTTGGGTTGTGTTATATTCTTTCCATGACTAGCCCATGTAGTTAACTAAGGGGTTAGACGGGGGCGGAGCCCCCTGTTCGTTGCGTCGATTGCATAGCGGGGTGGTCACAGGGGGTTTGAGGGGTGCAGGTAACCCTCCTCTATGGGGTCCGGGGCAGTGCCATGGAAAATTTTGTTTTTTGGACCCTATATTAGGTTGGGCAGACCTACCTATGGTTTTGTGCATGATTTTTGCACATGGCTTTGGACGCGATGGTTTTTGGTCCATGGTTTTGGACGCGATGGTTTTCGGTCCATGGTATTGGATGCTTCGGCATGTATAAATATGTATTTTAACATTGAAAGGAACATAATGAAAAATCCAGCTGGTAGTCCAGTTTCAGGATCTAGGGAAAAAATCTCTGTCTATATGTGTTTTATGTGTTATGCTCTCACATTGTTTATTTTCTGTGTTTTATAATTCGTATGAAGGTAATTTCTGTATGGATTAAAAGCTACATTTGGTATCAGAGTTGTTTTGGCTTCAAGGGGATGCCTTTCTTGCTGAGGGGTTTCGCTCGGGCCTGTGTTAGAGCCTGTTCAGTGGGAGATCTGCGAGATCGATTCTGGTGGTGAAAGAAGATGGCAAGCAGTGGAAAGATAGAGATCAAGAAATTTAATGGTCAGATTTTTGAGTTGTGGAAACTCAAGATGGAGGATCTGATAATGGATAAAGATCAGTGGATTGTGGAAGATCCGAGTACTAAACCAATGGGAGTGTCCGATGAAGAATGGAAGAAGTTGGATCGAAAGGCAAAGAGCACAATATGATTGTGTGTCTTAGATTCACTATTGTTGAATGTATCAGGGGAAGCTATGGCAAAGGCTTTGTGGGACAAGTTAGGGACTTTGTACCAATCTAAGTCTCTGGTGAATAAATTGTTCCTACGGGAGAAGTTGTATAACATGAGGATGAAAGATGGAGACTCAGTGACAGAGCATCTGTATTCATGCATTTAATACTGTGGTAAGTCAATTATTATCTGTTGATATCAAAATTTCAGATGAAGATAAGTGCATTATTTTGTTGTGTTCTCTGCTAGATTCGTGGGATAGTCTAGTTATTGCAATAAGTAGCAATGCAATTGCCTTGTAGTTTGACAAAATAGTCTCATCCTTGTTGATGGAGGAGATGAGACAGAAAAATATGGAGAGCCAGAATGGTGATACCTTGTGTGTACGAGGATGGTCCCAGAACAGAAACAAAAATAATTCATCGAGTGGGAGATCTAAATCTAGAGGGAGATCTAAATCTCCAAGAAAACTTGTAAAGGTGGTTTGCTGGAAATACGAAAAGGAAGGGCACTACAAAAGGGACTATAAATCTAAAGCTCTTGACAAAGGAGAAAGGGATCTGATGATGCTCCTTCTACAAAGGTTAAAACCACCTTAGATGAAGGTGGGGATGTGTAGTTGGCTTCTTCAAGTACATATGTAGATCATGAGGCATGGTTGATTGCCTCAGGTGCATCCTTTCACTTCACTCCCCATAGAGAGTGGTTCTACGAGTATGAGAAATATGATGGTGGTGATGTCATCTTGCGGAATAACAGGAAGGCTAGAATCATTGGTCGTGGAAAATTAAAGTTGAAGCTGCAAGGTGGAAGGGTTAGAACACTTTCGGGTGTTCTGCATATTCCTGCATTGGCCAGAAATCTAATTTCCATAATCAAGCTAGATTATGCAGGTGTAAAAATAGTGTTCGAGAAGGATACCTACAAGATGGTTCAGGGAGCACTTGTATTGATGCGGGGAGTTCGGATTGGAACTCTGTACAAGCTGCATGGTAACATTATTGTTGATGGGTGCAACAGTTCTGTTAGTGTCAGTATCTTCATCCCTCCATCAGTGACCAAATTCTCTTTTTGCATGCATTTTAGGTGTCCCATCCGATCAGTTGCATTCCATTAGGTCATGGATCAACTGATGGAAGTGGTTCATTATCAAATTTCCCTCATGGTCTTTACCTGCTGGCCTATTTTCACAATTTTAGGTCATTTACAGTCATTTTTTGTCATTTACATTTGCAAAAGCCATTTTTAGGGTTTTAGGTCTCATTAAGTCTAGGGTTTGCCACCATGGTCTTCAAAAGCTCAATAAGAGGCTAGTAGGCACATGACAATGTTTAATAAGTTCATAAAATCACAAATTTCACTGATGATTTGCTTCATAAAGGGTTTTTACCTCAAAACTCTATTTTGAGGTGAAAACTGAGTTTTTCTATTTTCATGTACAAATTTGTGTAATTTTAATGTTTTAATATGTAATAAAGCTTTAGCTATAGCCCTTGGTCACCTTGCCAACTCCGGCACTCTAGCTACTGCAAAAGAAACAAAAACATCCAAGCATCATGTTCATCAAATGACAAAAAGAGCCAAAACTGTAAAAAAACGGGGTTTTTAAAGCAAAGTGAATTCAACTTTAGGAAAGTGGGTTTCTAAAATGAAAAATTAAAGTCAAGATGATATAAAATTATCTTTGGTGTTTGGAAAACCTTATTTTGTGCAAGTGAGAGAGAGCCAGAAGAAAAATCGCACTTTGAGGAGAAAGAGGGAAATTTGTAGCAAAAATTCCAGTTTTCACCGGCGTGACGCACCTGGGCACTAGCACGACGCATCTGCCTAGCGCTACACACCAGGTGCAAGTTTTCCAAAGGAATTTCAATGGGCACTACGTACCTGGGTGTTGGCGCGACGCATCTGTTGGCCAAGCTTCAAAATGAATTTCATTGCTTTTCCAAGCCTCCAAGTTTGCAAATATCATCTCTTCAAGTAAGTACACCCTCCCATCTGCCCTAGCAAGAGAAATTTGTCATCCATCATAGTGATTTGAAAGGTGAAAAATCAAACCCTAGTTGCTTCAAAGTTGTCTTGCAAAACTATCTAGGGTTTTTGTTATTCTTGTTGTTTTCACTCCCTTGTATGATTTTCCCATATCCCATCCCCGTGCACTAAATTTCCCTAATTCCCTTCCCCTTTCCCTCTCCCATTGACACTCACCTTACCCCCTATCACCAAATCCTAAACCCTATACGTATTTCCTACTATTCCCCAAACCCTAATTCCCTTTTCCTAAACCCTGTCATCCCTAAAAACCCTATTGCTATCATCTAAACCCTCCTTTGCACTTATACTATCAGTTAACCCTTTTATCCGCGAAAGAAAAACAATAGTCACCTGGATATGTTTTCCTCCCTTATGTGGTTTTCTTGGTGCATGAATCTCTTAGGAGGGATCACTCACAGTTTCCTCATCCCTTTCATAAGCTGAATCTGCCTCCATATTTTCCACTGTATGGTGCAAAATGATGAGTATGAAGAGATTTTATTTCAAGAAAAGGTGACTGTTGTTTTCTTCTTCGAGATTTGATGAATGAGACTGATGAGTGGAAGGTTTTGATTCCGGTTGTAGGGTTATTAGGGAGTGATAGGGTTTTGGGAATGAGGATTAGGGTTTGAGGAATAGTGGGAATTAAGTGTTAGGGTTTTAGGGTTTGGGGATAGAGGATAGGATAAGTGTCAGTGAGGGAGGGAAAGGGGAAGAAAATGTAAGGAAATTTATTGGAGAGGGATGGGATATGGGAGAATTATGTAGGGGAGTGAAAACAGCAAATATGACAAAATCACAAAACCCTAGACAGTTTTGCAATGCAACTGTGAAGAAAATTAGGGTTTGATTTTTCACCTATCAAAACACCTTGAATGATGATAAAATGTCTTGTTATAGAAAATTTGGAGGGTTCACTTACTTGGAGGAATAGTATTTGGAGATTTTGGAGCTTTAGAAGGTTGATTGGATGAATTTGTGGCTTAGCAGATTGGTGCGCCACGCAAACACCCAGGTGCGTTGCGCCTGGCAGTTATGCTGCACCCTTTCAAACTGTTGTGTAATTTCTATGCCCGATGCGCCATGCTGAGCAGGTGCGCCGCGCTAAGAGAAATTTGAAAACTTTGCTGCAATTCTCCTCTATTTGCCTCAAAACGTGATTTTCACCTCTTGCTCTCTTTCACTTGTACAAATGAAGTTTTCAAATACCAAAAATAACTTTATATCCACCTTGGATTTTAATTTTTCATTTGAAAAACCATTTTTTCTAAAGTTCCTTTTCACTTTGTTCTTTAAAAACTATGTTTTGCAGTTTGGCTCTCTTTTTGTCGTTTGATGGACTAATGCTTGGATTTTCTTGTCTCTTTAGCAGGAGCTGGAGTGCAAGAGTTTGGCAAGCTGACCCAGGGCTACATTTCTGAACTTATTAAATATAGGAAAATTAAAATTACATAAATTTTTTATACATAGAACATAAAAACTTTGCTTTTCCTCAAAACAGGGTTTTGAGGAAAAAATCAATTACTGAGTATATCATTATTGAAATTTTGATGTTGAGACCTTATTAGACCTCCTCATGTGCCTGCTAACCATTATTGAGCTTATTCATGACTATGTTGACAAACCCTAGACCTAATGAGACTCGAAAACCCTAAAATGACTTCTACAACTGAAATGAAATAAAAATGGCAACAAATGATCTATACATGTGCAAATAGGCCAGTAGATGAAAGCATGAGGGAAATTTGACAAAGAACCACTATCGTCAGATGATCCATGACCTAATGGAATGCAACTAATCAGATGAGACATGTAAAATGCATACAAAAAGAGAATTTTGATCACTGATGGAGGGATGAAGGTACTGACACTAACAAATAGAGTTAGAAATACCATTGCATAAATACAACGTACCAACCTTTTTGCCTTTTGTTATTACCAGGGCTCCTTTGGTGACCTTCCGAGCTTTATCTGTGAAAGTTGTTACACAACCCTCCCCGCCTAACTACCCTATTGAAATCAAATTTTTCTTCAGATCTGGAACATGCCTTACCTCCTTTAGTAGCCATTGGTTTCCATTCTACTGTTTTACAAGAACCTTACCCATTCCAATAATTTTACAGGGTTTATCATCACCCAAACAGACTTGTCGAAAATATCCTTGAACATATTCATGAAAATATTTCTTATCAGGTGTGGCATGGAATGAGGCCCTTGAATCTACCACCTAGGAATCAGTAATATTTTCGAAAGAAAGAATCAAAGCATCTTGTAACACCTCACCTATCACATTTGCTTCATGATTGT
>APFE030401061.1:675-23463 GCA_000404065.3 Pinus taeda | reverse complement strand
ATTTACTGCGATATCCTAAGCTCTTTCCTCTTTCCATTTTTCTTCCCCTAGACTCTGCACTCAAAGCATTACCTGATGTCTCACCAGATATTTTCCATCGCATTTCCTCGCTAAGGATTGCACCGAAAACATCATCAAACTTTAAAGTACTATATCTAAAGACAGAGTTACTAATGGCCATAACTAAACCATTCCAACTTTCTGGCAATGAGCACAGAAATAACAGAGCCCTCACTTCATCATCAAAATTTACCCCTACAGAACTTAACTAACTTGTAACTATATTAAAATCATTTAAATGGTCTACAACAGATCCACCTTTTGACATATTCATATTAAATAAACGCCTCATAGGAAGTACTTTATTTGACATCGAGGGTTTTTCATATAGTTTGGCTAATGCCGACATTAAACCCTATGTTGTTGTTTCCTTTGAAATATTAAACACTGCCGACGCCACTAGGCACAGCCGTATTGTTCCAAGTGCCTTTCCGTCGAGAATATCCCATTCTGTGTCTGTCATACTCGTCGGCTTCTTTGTATTTCCACTCAATGGTAGGTACAGATCTCTCTGATACAGATAATATTCCATCTGCATCTTCCACAGTTGGTAGTTTTGGTCGTTAAATTTTTCGACCCTAAACCTACCATCTTCCGCCATTGCTCCCACTTGAACCAGGAATCCTTCTCTCCTGTGAGTTTATTAGCCAAATATACCTTCGGCTCTAATACCAGTTGTTAGAAAATTATATATTGCAGAGCAATGGAAAACATAAAATATTGCAGAAATATAAACACATAAAATGCATAAAACAAGAGAGACACAGATATATGTGGTTCACCCAGTTTGGGCTATGTCCATGGAGAAATAGCCAGTCCTTCTTTTAACATATTATCCAGCAAACTGAAGAGATACAACCTACAGTAGATCCATTGTAACACCTTCTTCGCTCTCAATCTCCTCTCTCTTCCTCACTCAGAATACAAATCTGATCTGTATAGACGAAATACAATTCCCTCATATATAGTGAGCGGTTTCCTTCTAGGGCAAAAAACCCTAAACTAAACATAAATTCTACCATCATATCATCTGCCTAATGGACGGCCCAGATTGACTAGAAATTACTAGACTTTTACAAGGCAATTTTACATCTATTTTTAGTTTCGGGGGACCGCTGGCCCCTCGACCCCCCAGCCGGGGGGGATTTACCCCCTCGGACCCCCGCGGGGCGACAAGTCCCCCGCACACCCCCCCCCCCCCCCCCCCCCCGCGCATGGAGGGGTGTACAGTCTTCTTAGGGTATACATCCGACTGAAACCTTTGAATACAAAAGATAATTAGGCTCCACACCCAACATCTTCTAGTTTTGAAATCACGATGTGTAGTAGCCCTTTGTGTCCTCTTTCGAATGCCACTAGTGTGATC
Organism: Pinus taeda; assembly: GCA_000404065.3. Lineage (NCBI taxonomy): Eukaryota > Viridiplantae > Streptophyta > Pinopsida > Pinales > Pinaceae > Pinus > Pinus taeda. The sequence goes on along the minus strand of APFE030401061.1, from coordinate 22,037 downwards.
CAAATTGGATTCTCCAAGGAAGAGTTATGCCAAATCTCCCACGATGACCTGATTATAGACTAGTTTAGTAGAGCGAACTTGTACGACGTGACACGTGTCACTGTTTCGACCTTTGGATCTGAAAAATATACAAAAAAGCTATAGTTTGTCCTCTTTCTGTAACTTCTTACGAAATTTCAATCCGATGCTCAAAGAGAAAGTTATGATGATTTCCCCAGGTCACCTGTTTGGAATGTAATTCAGGGGTTTGCAAAAACCATAACTTCCTCAAACTATATCTCTAAAAATATAGTGGGACAAAATCTGAAATTTGGAGTCAAGGTTCAAACCAATTTCGTCTCAAATGGGTTTTTTTCTTATCTTTTGAAAATTTGTAGCGAAATAGTTATAGCGAAATTCCCACGATGACCTGTTTGGAGAAGCAAAAACCTAGAATCCACAGCTCTGATACCAAATGTTATGAAACCAGCTCACAAAAAGATAGAAAAGATAGATAAACGCCTTAGAATTTAGCCTCTTCAAAGGGGCAACATCCTTTACATTACACAAATGAACAATTCTTGGATCATTCAAATGACAAGACCTCCTTTCTATATATAGGAGTCTAAGGGGTCATAATATAATCAGAGCCAACATAACAATAATAATGTAAGGGCACAATAATAACAATAGTGGGCTTCTATGGGGCACAATAGTAACAATATGAGCACTACATGGGTACATCAATATAATAAGGTGGTTATACTAATAACAATAAGGGGTTACACTAGTAGTATACAGAACATCAATGTGCTTTTTCTTTAAATGATAAGAAGGGTTCTTTGCGTAGAAAAATTCACTTTGGCTATCATAGTATCTCCTTATAGCTCACTATACTAACCCCATACTTGAACACAATCTCTGCAACCAAACTGCTTCCCTGCTTACATGAGTGGCTGCCAGGTATTTTTCCTCTGTAGTTGAAAGTTCCACTACAGGCTGTCTCTTTATCATCCAACTGATTGAACCTCCAAATAGGTTAAACACATACCGACTTATATATCTTCTCTAACCTAGATCTCATCCTAGTCTACGTCAACAAAGCCATGAATTTGCAAAACTTTGTCAAATTCTAATCTTCCTTGTTTGCACAAACCATAATCACTAGTGCCACACAAATACCCGAAAACCCTCTTTACTGTTGTCCAATGCTCCTTACCTGGATTTGACATAAACCTACTCAATACTCCCATTACATGTGTAATGTCTGGTCTAGTACATACCATTGCATAAATTAGGCTACTAACTACACTTGCGTATGGAACATGGGACATGTCCTCTTCCTCTTCTTGTGTCATGGGAAATTGTTCAACACATAACTTTACACCTACAAGAATATGAAGCTTCACCGATTTACTATTCTGCATATTAAACCTCTGCAGTATTGTCTCCACACCCTTCCTTTAGTTTAACCAGATCTTCCTCTTTACCCGATCTCATTTAATTTCCATGCCCAAAATATAGTTTATAGCACCAAGATCCTTCATGTCAAATTTGGAGGACAATTGGGTCTTCAAAGCCTAGATAATTTCTTTGTCATTTCCAATTAACAACATATCATCCACATATAAGACCAAATAAATAACATGGTCACCAATTAATTTAAAATACACACAGTGATCTGATTTGCTTCTGGTGAAGCCAAGTACCGTTATATATGTATCAAATTTCTGATACCACATCCTTGGTGAATGTTTTAACCCATATAGAGACTTTTTTAATCTACATACTAGTTCTTTCTTTCCCTTCACCACCAAACCTTTAGGTTGCTTCATGTATATCTCTTCTTCCAGATCATCGTGAAGAAATGTTGTCTTGACATCCATCTATTCTACCTCAAAATCAAATGCATCAACAACAAATAAAAATAATCAAATAGAAACTACCTTGGCAACAGGTGAAAAATTATCACCAACATCAATTCCCGACACCTGGGAATAACATTTTGCTACCAATATAGCTTTTCATTTCTCCACCTTGCCTTTTGTATTCATCTTCTTCCTAAAAACCCATTTTCTTCCAATGGGTTTCCTTCCAGCGGGCAACTCCACTAGATCCCAAGCCTCATTTTTGTCCAAACATGTCATTTCATCAACCATGGCCTCTTTCCATAGTTTACCATCCTCTGAATATACTTCCTCCTTGACAGTTTTGGGATCATCATCAGTATTAGATAAAGAAAATTTTGAATAGAAATTAGATGGATGATACCTTTATGGTTGACTTCTTTCTCGAACTGATCTTCTCACAGCTGGAGTTTGTGGCTCTTCATCTTCTTATTCCTATTATGTTGTAGAGTCTGATTCTTCCTCCTTTAGCTCAAACTCTATCTTCTCAAGTTCCTTTGGTAGGACTACATGTTTAATAACATCTTTCACCTCTCTAAACACGACATCTCATTTTTACACAACCTTCCTTGTTTCTGGGTTCCAAATCTTATTAACTTTTAAACCATACTTATACCCAATAAATATGCACCTTTTAGAATTACTATGCAACTTGTTTCTTTTCTCCGTTGAAACATGTACATATGCATCACAGCCAAATACCCTTGGATGTGAAAGAGAGGGTTTCTTACCATTCCATACCTCATGTGGAGTCTTATCCTCCAATGCTAATGAAGGTGATATATTAACCAAGTAACATGCAGTCTCCACCGCCTTTGCCCAGAATTCTTGTCCTAACCTGACACCACTAAGCATGCTTCTTACCCTTTCCATCAATGTCTTGTTAATTCTTTGTACAACTCCATTTTTCTGAGGTGTGTATGGAGTATTATTTTTTCATGCTATACCACACTTCTTACAAAACTCTTTAAATTCCTTCTTGCATAACTCTTTAAATTCCTTCTTCTAGAACTCTCCACCATTATCTATCCTCAACACCTTTATCTTCTTCTCTATTTGGCTTTCCACTAGAGCGCTAAATTCTTTAAACCTGTCAAAAACTTTAGATTTCTTCCTGAGGAAATATATCCATGTATTCATTGAGAAATCATCTGCAAATGATGCATAGTACACAGACTTACCTAGTGATGGAACCGACACAGGTCCAAACACATCATTGTGCACAAGCTCTAATATTCCTTTTTCCCTCTTAACACTAGAGGGGAAACTCACCTGATTATGCTTCCCATATACACAATGTTCATAGAAACTAAAATGCAGAGATAAATTACACATACCTTCTACCATACCATTACCATGAAGTATTTGAAGGCCCTTCTCTCCAGTATGTTCAATCCTTTGATGCCATAGCATGGTCTTCTCTCTAGAGACCACTAGATTGTTTGCTCCACTTTCAGGAACCATAGAACTGTTGCACCCATCAATAATAGTACTACCCATAAGCTTCTACAGAGTTGCAATCCAAACTTCTCGCATCAATACCAGTGCTCCCTGAACCATCTTGCAAGTATCTTTCTTGAACATTGTTTTTACACTTGCATCATCCATCTTGCTTATAGAAATCAAATTTCTGGCCAATGCAGGAATATGCAAAACACCTGGAAGTGTTCTAATCCTTCCACCTTGCAACTTCAGCTTGAATTTTCTGCGTCTGATGATTCTAGCCTTCATCTCATCCCTTAATAAGACATCACCACCATCATATTTCACATACTCGCAAAACCACTCCCTATGGGGAGTGAAGTGAAAGGATGCACCTAAGTCAATCAACCGTACCTCATGATCTACATGTGTACTTGAAGAAGAAGCCGCGTACACATCCCCACCTTCATCTGAGGTGGTTTTCACCTCTGCAGAAGGAGCTTCATCAGATCCCTTTCATTTCTTAGGAGCTTTAGATCTACAATCATTTTTTAAAGTGCCCTTCCTTTCCACATTTCTAGTACACCTTTAAAGGTTTTCTTGGAGATTTAGACCTCCCACTCGAGGAATTATTTTTGTTTTTGTTCTAGGACCATCCTCATATATACAAGGCATCTCCATTCTAGCTCTCCATATTTTTTCATTTCATCTCCTCTGAAAGTAAGGATGAGACTATTTCATCAAACTTCAAGGTATTTGTATTGCTACCTATTACAACAACCAGACTATCCCACGAATCTGGTAGAGAACATAGAAAACTGATGCACTTATGTTCATCTAAAATTTTAATATCAACATATAACAACTGACTTACCACAGTATTAAAGGCATTCATATGTTCTATCACTGAGTCTCCATCCTTCATCCTCATGTTATACAGCCTTTTCCATAGGAAAAGGTGGTTCACCAAAACATAGATTGGTACAAAGTCCCTAGCTTGTCTCACAAATCCTTCACTGTAGCTTCCCCTGATACATAACAATATTGAATCTGAGATACACAACCGTATTGTGCTCTTTGCTTTCCAATCCAACTTTTCCTAGTCTTCAACTAACATTACTATTGGTTTAGTACTCGAATCTACCACAATCCACTGATCTTTATCCACCAGTAGATCCTCTATCTTGAGTTTCCACAACTCAAAAATTATACAATTAAATTTCTCGATATCTATCTTTCCACTGCTCACCATCTTCTTTCACCGGAAGAATTGATCCCGCAGATCTCCCACCGAACAAGGTCTACCACAGGCCTGAGAAAAACCCCTTAGTAGCAAAGCCATCTCCTTGAAGTCGAAACAGCTCTGATACCAAATGTAGGTTTTAACTTTGTATAGAAATTACCTGCAAATGAATTCTTAAAACACAAAAAATAACAATGGCGAGAAAAAAAAACAAATACACAAATATTTTCCCCTAGATCCCAAAACCGAGACTACTATATTGATTTTTCATTATGTTTCGTTCAATGTTACAATACATATATATGCATGTCGAAACATTTATAAACCCCAATTCATTCAACCTGGATTAGAACCTAATCGTAGTTCACTTAGCCGAATCTATAAAATACCATGGGCAGAAAACCATCTTGCCCAAAACCATGTGTGAAACCCATGCACAAAACCATAGGTAGGTCTGCCCACTTAATATAGGGTCCAAAAAAAAAAATTCCCGAGGTTCTGCCCTGGACCCCATATAGGGGAGCTACCTTCCCCCCCCCCCCAAAAAACCCCTGATAGGGGAGGGTTGTAACCCACACAGCGAACAGGGGGGCCTATCCCCCTCCCCTGCACGTGCGATTAGTCGTGGAAAGAAATAACACACACCCAAAATAAGGGTGAGGAAGTCAATGATGAGGAGGGATGAGGATAGGGGATAGGTAAGAAGCATTTAATTTAAAAAGGAAAGTTGTTGGATAAATATAAAAATTAATATGTTGCTAAGATGTGGTGGATATTGAAGAAATAAAAAGATATATAATATTTTTTATTTTATATTTTAAAAAAATCAACTTTAAATATTCTTTAAAATGGAAAGACATTATTAATTGAATGGATTAGAATGAGATGGCTAAGATTTTATGGGATTAACTTGGAAACAATACTTGTTTCATTTGAAATGATTTATTAATCTTTTAATATCACTTCAAAGTTAATCAAATATATTTGAATGGTATAATTGAATATTATAAAATAAAATCTAATATAAGGTATTACAAGTGGTAGAAAGCATTATAGAAATTTTGTTTAAATTTTGAATTTTACTTTAAAATCATATTTGAGTGGTATAGTTATCATCAGAATCAAGGGTTTCTTCTAGCGTTCTGAGAAACTTGACATCTTTGCTCTGTATGTCATCGGAAACTTTACTATAAGCACCTGCCCTGCCTCAGACTGTCGCATTGACGGGAATAATAAACATAACTGTAGAGGGGGGAGAGATCCACTCCTATCGGAATATTGTGAGTGGCAAAACAATTTCGGAGGGCGCGCAAAATGCAGGCACGCAGAATGGTCACGAAAAAGGACCCCTTGTCCTCTGAGCCCAATGGGATACTTTCATGCGTGGCTAGTGCCTCCCAAGGACAACAAAGAAGCCTCGCTTTGTCATACCCAACAACAAACTAGAGAACTACAGGAAATATATGAAGGACCATGCAATGATATGTAAATATATAGGAGTCTTTCCAACTGAACGGGATCTAGTTAAGTGGATCCAGCATAAATGGCAACGAAATGGCCACATCAAGCTAAAATTGAGGGCTAGGGGATTCTTTACAGTAATTTTTTCCAACCTAGAGGACAAGGAAAGGGATTTCGATGGCATTCCATACTTATTTAACAATGGAGAGTTGTTCATGAGACATTGGGAGGAGTTTTATAATCCGGATCTGGAAAAATTCATAGCGACTCTAGTATGGGTTCACCTATTTCGCCTCCCGGTGGACTTCTGGTATCCAGACATCCTGGAGGGTATCACAAACTCCATAGGAAGTTTTGTGAAAGTTTCAAACTCCATGAGAAGGGGAAAGTTTTTATTTATATGAATATAACAGAACCTTTACTGGAATCCATTGAATTGGAATACCAGGATAAGGTATGGAAGCAACCCATTGACTACGAGAATATCCCCTTCAGATGTCGTAGATGCCATGAATATGGCCATCTATTCTGATACTACCCGATGAACTAGTCTGAGACCCAAGAACCATCCAAAGCCAATAATTGGGGGAAATCACAAGAAGGGGAGGAGGGCTTTCAGGAAGTACAGAGGAAGAAGTAAACTCAAAAGAAACCTCATACCTCAACCCAATTGCGGCCAAGAAAAGGTCCACAAAACAACCACTGTCATGACATCTTGCAGGAGGAAGAAGACTCAGGGGAAGGCAAGATGGAAGCAACAGGTCTAGATAACCAACAAACACAGCAAAAGGATGGAAATATTGCCAAAAGAAAGGTTGAGGAGGAAATATCTAACAAATAGGTTACAGAACAGCTAATGGAACATGCCAACATGGAAATCTACAATCAAAGAGAATATATAAGCAATGAAGAGCAAGTATTATGCAGGTTGTTAAACGAGTGGAGGCATTTGGATGGCGTTTTATACCGGAGGATCAGAGGAAACTTTACAAAGAAACATTCCAACAATATAAAGCAAAACAAGGGACAGGTGGATCAGTTCAACCAGAGCAACTGGAATCACAAATCAGCCAGGGGGGATCAAGGAAGGAAAAACTTAAATGAGACCATCCAAATGATAGGAGAAGCATTGGTGAACTCTGGAAGGGTGGTGTCGTTGCCAGTGGTATTCCATCAACTCAACAAATCGTTCAAATGATAATTAAATCCTAGAATAGGAGAGGCCTTAACAAAGGCAAAGAATGTTGCTTGAAATATAGACTCATGAAAGACAAGCCCAACGTCATGGTTATCTAAGAAATCAAGATCCTGGAATCCAAACTCAAATACATCATAAAGACCTCTAAGCTACACTATGAGGTCATAGCCTAGGATGCTAGGGGCAATGCAAGCGGACTTGCTATCCTATGGAACCTGGCAAAAATAATTTTTGAATATTGGGTAAGTTGAGCTAGAATCCTATCTAGAAGATTTAGACATATTGGATCTAGATATTGGGCCTTTCTAACAGGAGCCTATGGGCCTCATATTCTAAGAGAAAAAGGGGTTTTCCTTCAAAACCTAGAAAATCTAAGAAGTTATTATCAAGACAACTTATGGATTGTTGGGAGAGATTTCAATATGATTACATCGCTAGAGAAAAAAAAGGGGGAATCAAACGTCAGGATGTGGACATGGAAATTTTCAGATACCTAATCACCAAGATACACCTAGTTGACATGTCGACCAACAATGAAATCCATGCCTAGAATAGTAGAAGAGGGTGAGTACGCTAGATTGCATCACGTCTGGGTCGTTTTCTAGTTTCTGAGAAGTTAGTTAGTGTGACATCTTCCTGGAAGCATCCATTCTCCCTTGTATGGGATCAAATCACTGGCGAATTTAGTTAGAGATTGACCTAAAATGAGGTCCCAAAAACTATCCCTTTATATTTGAGTCCTTTTGGCTCAGGGACCCTAAACTGATGCAGAAATTGGAAGGATGGTGGAAGGAAAGTGAGGAAGTTGGAAGGAACCATATGCACACGTTCCAATTGAATCTTAAAGAAATAAAAATCAAGATTAAGAAATGGAACCAGGAAGAAGTTAGGCACATTACGAGAGACAAACACTAGCTGATTAACAAGATGAAAAACATCCAACAACAAATAATAAGCCAAGGAAAAGTAGAACACTTAGTGGAAGAAGAAGGCAGGATCATCAAACAGCTGGAAAAACGATGAAAACAAGAAGAGATCCTATGGAAGCAAAAAATCGATAGTTAACTGGCTATGAGAAGGGGAAAGAAACACCTGTTTCTTCCACAAATAAATGATCCAACATCACCATCACAATAGGATTTCCTCTCTAAAGGATGAAGCTAGAAAGAGAATAGTCGAGCATGAGGAAATGTAAGACCTGGTCATGAACCATTTCCACTCTCTTCTCTCGAAACTATTTCATGACAAGACAGAGGCAATTCAAAGAATCACTCAAAACATTGCCCACATGGTCTCCAGGGACTAGAACTTGGGCCTCATGAGGGTGGTCTCCTTAGAGGAAGTGGAGGAGGTGGTTAAAGGAATTGCAAAGAATAAAGTCACTGGCCCTGACAAATTCATAGTGGAGTTCTTCCATGTGGCTTGGAACTTCATTGGAAAAGATCCATTGGAAGTGATGGAGGAGCCTAAATGCAACCAATAGGTATGTCCAAGCCCAAGCGTTGTGTTTAGTGCTTTAATTTCTAAAATAGCCAAATTGGAGGATACCTAAGCATTTAGACCAATTTCCTTATGTAATGTTATCTACAATATTATAGCCACAATAATTTTTAAACACCTCAAACCTCTGCTTCCTAACCTCATTTCCAAGGAACAAATAGGCTTTGTAGAGGGTCGCTAGATCCTGTATGGCTTCATCACTTCCTAGGAGGCAGTTCACTCCCTAAAACATCTCTAAGTCCCTGGCATGATGATCAAGCTAGACTTATCCAAAGCTTATGACTATATTAGCTAGACCTTCCCTTCCAACATTTTCAAATCCTATGGCTTTCATCAGAGATGGATCAACTAGATCCTTGCCATGGTGTCCTCCCTTGTTTATTCCATCCTCCTTAATGGCTCTCCAACCAGAACTTTCACCCCTCCCAAGGCTTGAGAAAAGGTGATCCTCTATCGTCATTCCTATTCATCGTTGAAATTGAAGGCCTAGGAAGGTAACTGAAAAAGGAAGCCCAATATTTGAAAATTTGAGGTTTAATATTATGGGGAAATGACCTCCCTATCATGCACCAACAATTTGTAGATGACATTATGCTCTTTTGTCATGTCTATTTGTAGGAAGCCCATCGTATAAAAGAAATTCTCCAAGACTTCATGGAAGCCTCTAAGACCCTGATAAATAATGACAATTTCCTGCATTTTATTTTTCAACACAGAAAGGAACATTCAAACCTTCTTAGCCTGTGTGATAGGATTTGGAATAAGCTATCTTCCCACCAAGTACCTGTGGATGCCCCTATCTTTGAACTCTTTAAAAACCTCATGCTGGAACTCTCTCCTCCAGAAAATCAAAATAAAACTTAGTAATTGGACATTCCATACCCTCAACCTCGTCATTCGCACAGATCTCCTCAAGGTTGTCCTCTAATCAATATCGATTTACTAGCTCTCAGGTATGGCTTCGTCTAAAACATCTTGTACAAAAATGGTTGAGTCCTTTAAAAAATTCCTTTAGGGAGGGGTTCATTAGCTAAATAAATGGGCTCTGGCTTGGTGGCCTAACTTAATTAAGCCCAAGATGGAATGAGGATTGGGTCTTTAGGACCCTCACACCCCGAATCAAGTAATAGGAGCTAAACTCTAGTGGAGGTGGATAAGAGGAGGAGTCAATTTATGGAAACAAATTTATACATGTAAATATGGCATGCCCACCCACAGAAAAGATATCCTTAGGTATCGTGACCTGCCTAAAGGATTTGCAATATGGAACCTCGCAACTCAAAACAATGACCTTATCCATCAACACTTCTTCTAGGAAATTAGGAATGGGAAACCAGCTCACTTTTGGTAGCATTCATGGCAGTAGAGAGGAGAGATTTTTTCTAGACAAGGTTTGAGTGATTTTTTCCTCTATGCCTTAGACATAAACTATCATGTAGTAAACTAGTATTGGAAAGAAGACTCGTGAACATAAGGATAGAGAAGATGGAAAGGCTGCGAGGACTGGCTAGAACCTCAGAACTCTAACTAATGGATTTAGTTGGGCAAAGAACTAGAGTCTATAAGGATCACCATATAGGAAGGACTAGACATTCTAAGGTGGGGATACACTACAAGGGGCATATTCACCATCCAAGAGGCATATGGATTAAAGGCAGGATGGTGGAAAGAGAATCAGCAAACTATTTGGAAAAATATCTAGGGGGGAGGTGGTGGCCAAAAGTGGACTTCTTTCTCTAGCTAGTTTGTAGGAGCAGAATCCTAACTTGGTATCAACTCCAAAAAACAGGTTTCTATGGACCCTCATATTATTTCCTCTATGTTTGTCACACCGAGGACCTAGAACGCCTTCTAAATTCATGTCCGTTTTCCAATCAAAAATGGAATCAAGTGGAAGATATCTTCAGCAGAATGGATCAGGATCCCTAAAGCATTACAGAATCCATTCTTCTTTGGTGACAAGGCCTCTTCTCCAGCCCAGTACTCAACCGGGCCTGGAACTTAGTTCTAGGATTTACTCTTTGGTTCATCTAGAAAGAGATAAATCACAGGATATTCAAGAGTAGAGGACAGACTCAGGATATAGTGTGGGAAGGGATAGTTCAAAACATTCGTGAAACCATCCTGGCAGAGAAATGGCTACCAGATGATTCACAAGTTACTCGCCAAGAGACTAGAATTCTTAACCACCTAAAACTTATGTTGGAAATGAATGCCCCAAAATCCTTGAATGAATTCCAAGAATATTGGCTTTAGCTCAAATCTTCATCAACCCCCTGTAGGGATTCACAAAATTAAGTTTTGATGGAGCCTCGAAAGGAAACATGGGTCCTACGGGATTCAAAAGGCTCTTTCGGGACTATAGAGAAAAAACCAGACTCATCTATGTGGACCACTGTGGTCATGCAAGTAATAACAAAGCAGAATTTGGTGGTTCCCGTTAGGGCCTAATCCTAGCCATCAAGCTGGGATACAAAAAGCTAGTAGTGGAAGGATTCCCAACTCATAATCAATACTCTCGTAAACTAAGTTAGGGGCCGAACTGGGATAAGCTTAGCAAGAGTTGGAGAACTTCCAAGTTGTTGCAAGAGATGGGGGATCTTATTCAGAACTTTTACTATGTCATCACAACGCATGTGAGGCAAGAAGGAAATCCAGCTACTAACTTCCTGGAAAAATGGGGATGCTCACACCGAATCGAACCTCTGGAGTTGACCTGACCCCCTCAGCTTAAAGAAGGTCATCTGGAACCACTGCATGAAATTCTCAAACAACAAGATCAGTAATTCCCTGGCTCTTGAACAGATTCCCCGATCGAGGTGTGTACTAGATCCTCAACACATTCATCCTAATTAAATGTTGGGTGTCTCAAAGGATAAACCCACCACTTTCCACATGTGTGGCAAGGCTGGCAGGGTCACCTCATGCATGAGGAGAAACAATAACATTGCGGGTGGTGGTAGTGGGAGCCATTCAAGGCATAGGCATATGTTAGTTTGAATGTAGTGGTTTGGAGGTGAGTAGTTGGTCCTGGCTCAAAGGGAGTTAGTAGATGGTGTTAACTGTTATGAAAAAAAATCGGCACCAGTGTTCCTTCAACCCTCCTTAGCACTAGTTATTTGGTATGCAGTCCGCTACCTTTCCTTTTTCACCATCAAGGTAGTCTTTTGAGTAAAAGAATTGGGTCAACCTAGTCCGAAGTCATGGGTATTAGAGGGTCTGTGTCCTATCTTAACAATGCATGCATCTATTTGGTGGACAAATTATGGTAATTGGGCAGGTCATGCTCCTATTTCTGTTATGTTTTACATCTGGCTATCCTGAAGGGGATTAATTCAGGGCCTCCTAGCATAATGAAGCCCATGGCTTTGTATCTGTCCAGGTTAGACCTAGTTTGGCTCTGGGGTAGTTTAGTGAAGTCTCGGGCCTATGGTTATCAGAATTCTGAGTTGAGTTGGGACGGGTTGGTTTTGGGTAAACTAGTTTGGGGGAGCTATGTTGCTACTGAGACACCCTCGTTGCCTAGTGGGAGGAAACCTTTGGGCCCTCTCCCCATGAGTTGGTCTGTGTCGAGTGTTCCCCTTAAACATGAAGGTCATAGTGGTCGTCAGGCCCTTAGGGGTTTTATAAAAATCTTGGTGTCTGATTATTGGTCTCAGTGTCAGGTGATGGAACCCCTACCTTTTTCAGGGAACACTATTAACAAATTTTATGGGGAATGGAAGGCCGCTAAGACCCATGTTCTAGTTTTACGGTTTTCTGTTGGTCTTTAGACAAGTGAGAAGGTTGGTAATAGGACCCGAAAGTTGGGTTGTTGTGGGTTTCATATACCACCTATGAGTACTCAATCATACATATCTCCAGGTTGCAAAACAGAAACCATGGCTCGTGCGGTAGCTCAAACTCGAAGCCCTGCCCCGAGGGGCTATGGTAGGAAAAACAAAGGAAAGCAAGAAGTGGGAAAGTCTAGTTCACCCAGTGGCAAACATAGAGGCATAAATCCTACTGTGAGCATCACTAATGATGATGCAGAAGCCTACCATGAAAGCACAGCTAAAGAAATAAGGCAATTTATTGAGGAATAGGAGGCGGATCTAAACTGCCAGGCAGGTTCAATGGAAATTGATATTGAGGATTGGTGAATCTTAGTGCCTGATCCTGGGAATACACAAGGCTGAGTAACCCAGTTTAAACACACTTTATTTCTTTACTAGTCTATGAAATGGATTCTGGACAAGGCCTTGGAACATATAGCTATGAGCATTGCCACCACAGTGTAGGATTTTCCAAACTACAATCAAGACTTCCAGAAACTCCATTTCCAAATATAGAAGCAAGATGGTGCCTTTGGCACATAGAAAACTACCTATCTTGCATCCTTTCTCTGATAGAGCTCTCGAGTTCTACTGCAAAAGACCTGGCACTTATGGAATCTGCTTCAGCTGAGGAATTAGATTAGTTATTATGATGTCTCTTTCTGAAGTTTTTGATGTTGTTTACATGTATGTGGATAACTTTTACTTTTCAATGTATAGACAGTTATGTCATTATGCAAGTAGATGGTAGGAAAAAAATAGAAATACAGTGATATATTATGTGGTTAGAAAGACCTAAGACTTATTTTTTTTGGATGGCATACCATGCAATTAGATGGCCAACATACTTGGTTTCCCATAGGGAAAGTTGAGGCCACCTAACTATCTTTAAAACTGGCTATAACTTGTTGTTAAATTAATAGAAAAAGGAGGTACTAGAAATCTTAACAAAAAGAATATTTGAGTTCTATTTATCTATTATTGATATCACATTTGAACTTTCTACTAATAACAACCTATGGTAATGTGATTTGTAAATAGTGGCAAGATATACTAGAGTGTCTTTATAACAAAGAGTAAAAGTTAAAAACATTAGAAGTAAAAGGGAAAAGTACATGTCAAGAAAAAACTACATGTTTTGGTAAATATATTACGAATGTAATGCATTTTTATTGTAAGAAATATAGCCACATTAAAAAGTGATTTTATTGTAAGAAATATAATCACATTAAAAAGTATTTTTATTTTAATAAATTTAGCCACATAAAAAAAGTGATTGTAATGAATGTTGTCGGATGAGTTGTTATTGTAGATGATGAAGTGAAAGACTTTTATGCTTCTATGTTTTCTTTGATAGGAAATAATTTCATCTAAATTGGGTGATTATATCATTTTTCATCTATCTCGATGCTTTCAAAGTGGAAAAAGTGGAGGAATCAACTCCCAAGACCATTTTTACCAATGAGACCCAGTTTGACAAATTGGGGTCTGAATCTTTCCAGGAGAATTTTGAGGGATCAAACAACAATTTTTGGGGTAAAATTGTTTCACTTTAGCTTCATTCATTTTTCATATTCTACACACAAATACCTTTCCAACGATGCAAGAATCATGTCAATCGGAGTCTGTATGAAAAAGTTATGCCACTCAGAAGTTGACCATCCTATTTTCACCACCATAATTCAAGAGCATGCCATGTTAGCCCTATTTATTCATGGAAAATAGGCTATCCATGTGATTATGATGAAAAATACTCTAGAAGATTCCATATTGTAACTATCCTTAAGAGTTTAGTTAGTCAAACCTAACCACTACTAGGCTATTAGACTCTATTATAACCGGACCACTAGGAGGAAAAGGGGTTCCATTCTTTCGAGTACATTTGTTTCATAAATGAAAAAAAATCACTGATATGGATAGGAGATAGAGGATATGGATAGGATTTGTGCACTTTTATAGCTAATGGGCCATAGGTCATACTTCTTTGTACTCGTAGCAATTTTCTATTCAAAGAAAGAGAGAGTAATGACCTCACCTTCTAGTGAGGTTTTCTACCAAAAGGGTTTCCTAAGTCATATCTTGTGTCAAATCATGGTTTGTGAGTTTTTATTTCATTGTTCTCTACTTTATGCACAAATTTAGTTTGCATGCATGTCCAACTAATAATAATCTACATATCCATAAATCTAAAGAGAAATAAAACCCTGATAGTGTAGATTTCAGATTTTAAAATATAGTTTTAGCATATTTGTTGTGACGAACTGTCCAGTGGAATATCCATAGTAGCTTACATATCATATTGGTATCAGATCAAGCTTCCATGGGTGTATTATGGATATTTGAAGGATATCTCTATCGGTTAGGCCAAAATTTGTAAAACCCTAATCATGGCCAATGAATCTATGAATGACCCTCATGATCCTACAGAGGAGAGTTTTTCATGACTTGAAGTAAAAATTGCAATATAAGCCATAAAATGAATCTCCTCGTGTCATCCCTAAGCAATAAGCTCAGGATATTTGGAGAATAGCTCTAATGAAAAGGACAAATCAAATGAGAGATTAAAATATCAAGAAGAAATAGAGAACTAGCTAAAGAAAGGACCCAAGAAAGATCAACCCAGTTCAAGTGTCGTGAATCATTCACAATCCATGTTCACAATAGAGGTGAAGGTTGATATCAAGTTGTACCAAGGTGAGATCGATACTCTGAAGCTAAATCATTGGTTAAAACAATTAGAATTTTATTTCAGTGTCCATCACGTTGAGGAATAACAAAATATTTCATTTGCACAGTTGAAATTAGCGGGCTATGCCCTCACTTGTTGATAATGTGACACAAAAACCCTGACCCTGACCTTGTAGATATAAGTCATAAAATGAATCTCCTCATGTCGTACCTAAGCAATAAGCTCAAAATATTTAGAGAATATGATGGTTCTAATGAAAAGGACAGATAATAGGGGAGATCAAAAGATCATGAAGAAATAGAGAACTAATTGAAGGAAGGACCCAAAAAAGATCAACCCAGTTCAAATGTCATGAATCATTCACAATCCATGTTCAAAATGGAAATGAAGGTTGATATGAAGTCGTACCAAAGTGATATCGATGCTCTAAAGCTAAATCATTAGTTATAGTAATTATAAGTTTATTTCAATGTCCATCATGTTGAGGAAGAATAGAAGATTTCGTTTGCATGACTGAAATTAGAGGGTCATGACCTCACTTGCTTAATTTGCATCATTGAAATTAGAGGGTCACAACCTCACTTGCTTAGAAAGCCACACAGAGACCCTAACCTTGACCTGCACCTTGCATATATAAGTCATAAAATTAATCTCCTCATGTCAGATCTAAGAAATAATCTCACGATATTTAGAGAATATGGGGTTTCTAATGAAAAGGTCAAATTAGAGGGGAGATCAGGAGATCGAGAAGAAATAGTGAACTAGTTGAAGAAAGGACCCAAAAATGGTCAATGCAGTTCAAGTGTCAGGAATCATTCTCATTCCATGTTCAAAATGGAATTGAAGGTTGATATCATGTCATACCAAAGTGAGATCAATGCTCTGAAGCTGAATCATTAGTTACAACAATTAGAATTTTATCTCAGTGTCCATCACATTCAAGAAGAACAAAATATTTCAATTGCATAGTTGAAATTAGAGGTTCATTCCCTCACTTGCTGGGAAAGCCGCATGGAGACCCTGATATTGGAGGGAGAACCTCCAGTGACCAAGTAGGAGGAATTTAAAACCCTCATATATTCGCAATTTTATCCTATTGGATATGTAGAGGACCAGTAGATCTCGTGGCACTACCTCAGGAAAAAGCAAGGCCAGAGTATATAGGAGTACATCACAGAGTTCAGAAAGATGTCCATATTGCTATGTATCTCCCAAAAGAACCCAGATGTACTCCGCAAGTATCTGGGAGGTATACACAACCATTTGTGAAAGCAAGTGATGTTATTTAAGCCTATATTGGTGGATGAGGCTTGTGTATAGGCACAGTACCTGGAGAACATAGGCATGAAAAAAGGGAAATCAAGTGGATCCAAGTATAAGGAAACAAAATACACTCCTAAGTAGGGGAAGAAGACGTGGAAAGGGGGGGAAGATAAAACGATGGAAGCCACAACACACCAGTGCAAAGATCCTAGCAACCACTACAACTTTATTGACCATACAAAGGAGAAGAGTTGGATGTTACATGCATAGCTTTAACCCAAAGAAAAAAATGAAAGAAAATAAGAAGAAGAATCTCATGGCCACCAATTCAAGAAACTAAGTTGAAAGCACCTTGGACATCAATGAGAAGATTATTTGTATGTAAGTGCATAAGAAGGTGAATTTGTGTGGCCTTCAGCAATAGGAAGAGAAAGAAATGACTAAAATCTTCCACATAATGATATAGGACAAGAAGACAAAGATTAATGCTCTATTTGACTCATGATCACAGGAAAATTGCATTGTAGTAGTGTTGGTAAACAAATTAGGATTTAAAGTTCATGATCATTCAGGCCCATGTCCATTGGGATGGGTAAATAATGATGTAAAGTTAAATATAAGAAAGCATTGCAAAATTAGATTTGTTATTAGTGTTGATTTTATTGATGAAGTAGAACTAGCTGTGGTTCCCCTTGATGTGTGTGGAGTGATGTTTGGAAGTCCCTACATGTACATGTGAGATATAATATTCATGCAGAGAGTCAACCAGTATAGATTCATCAAGGATGAAAAATTGTTTACCATCAACATACACAAAGGCAAGCCAAAAATTTCACTAGTAAGTGCCAACCAAGCTAAGAAATTAATTAGTTCCAAGAAGAAGTATGTTTTATTGTTTTTAAGAGAAAACCATTATGTAGAAGAGTCTTAAGAGGCATGGTACCTCTGGAAGGGTGTACTAAGAAACATAAAATACAACTGGAAGAGTTGTTACAGGCATATAGAGATGTGTTCTAGAAGCCCAAAGGATTACCACCCAAGAGGGAAGTAGATTACAAGTTCCAACTATTTCCAACTCCCCATTTCCAAATATTGGGTTATACAACAAAACATGTTATAGAAGCAAGTGAGGTGAAGAAATAGTTGTAGCAATTACTAGAATGGGGTCATCATTGTGCCAAAGAAGGATGACAATTGGCATATGTGTATTGATTACAGGTCATTGAATAAAATCTGGCTCAAGAACAGGTACCCCTTTCCCAAGATAGATGATTTTATAGATCAATTGTAGCAAGAAAGATACCTCACCGAGATAGACTTTAAGTCTGGATATCACCAAGTTCGATTTGAAGAAGAAGATACCTAGAAAACTGCCTTCAAAACCAAGCAAGGTTTTTATGAGTGCTTAGTCATGCAATTTGACCTATGAAATGCTACAACTACATTTATGAGGTTAATGAATGATATATTGTGCCCTTCTATAGACTCAATTTTCATTACTTATTTCGATGATATATTGGTATGTAGTTCTACCTGGGGGAGTGCATCTCAAATTTGATGCAAGTGTTGGAGACATTAAAGAAGCACTAGCTACTAGAAAATCTCAAAAAGTGTGAGTTTTCACACTATCCTTCGCTATAGCTAGAGTATGTGATAGGTGGAGGAGAGCTAAAGATATATCCTACCAATATGGAATCCATCATGAAATGGCCAGTGCCTACTAATGTTTCTGAGGTTAGTAGTTTTGTTGGGGGTAGCACAATACTTGAGGAATTTCATAGCCTCTTTTTCAATAGTAGCATTGCCACTCCATGTCATAACAACAATTAGAAAAAGTTTCCAGTGGGGAAATGGTAAGCAAAGGCCCTTTAAGGAGCTAAAGAAGAAGATTAGTCAAGCACCATTTCTATATTTACCAAACTTGCAGAAACCCATTGAAGTGGAGACATATGTGTGGGTATGTTATGTGAGTATTCTTGATGCAGGGAAGAAGGCATGTATGCTACCATTATGAAGTATTTCATGGGGTAGTTCTTAACTATGTTACCTACAACAAGGATCTTTATGCCCAAGTGAAAGTTATGAAGAAGTGGAAGCACTACTTAATGGGAATGGAGACAGTGATCCACAAAAATCACCATCCACTATAGTACCTATAGGCCTAGAGTAAGCTATAACAGACCAGGATTTACAAATGGATGGGGTTTTTCAACAATTTCATTTAGTGATTAAGTACCATAATGGAAGCACAAAAAAGTTGTTTTACATGCTTTCAAGGCCACCCACATAAAAGATCACAACTTTTATAACTTTGATGCACAAGGATCCATTCACCCATGATGCATACAAAGAGGTATATTCAAAGGATGAGGACTTCAAGGAGGTGTTTCAGCAGTTTCAAAGTCAAATTCATGTGCATGATGTTGACAAAACCATTGAATACCATCTCCATGATGATTTACCCTATAGTTTGGATAAGCTATGTGTTCCTAAAGGTGAGTGATTGTAACTAATTAGAGAGGCTCGAACGTCCAAGGTTGCAGGGAACTTTGGTGTAGGCAAGACAGTGGCCAACTTGCAAAATTATGTGTATTGGCCCAAGTTGTAAGAATAGGTAGCTAGGTTCATAAGAGGATGCATGTTGTGTTGTCCCAGCAAGCTTAGAACCAGGAAACAGGGTCTATATCATTCCTTATGTATACCCACTCATCCATGGGAAACCACTTCCATGGAATTTGTGAGAGGTTTGCCAACAACTAGGAAGGGACATGACTACCTGTTAATGGTAGTTGACATGTTCATCAAGATGTGTGTTTTAATGTCATGTAAAAATACCATCACTGGGCAAGAAGAAACAAACTTTTTCTTTGGATTGGTCTGGGTACACTTTGGGATAGCAAGGAACATTGTTTCATACAGGGACATAAGATTTCTCAGTGCATTCTGGAGTACATTGTAGGAGAAAATGGACACCAAGTTGAATTGGTATACAACATTCCATCCATAGATAGAAAGGCAAACAAAAGTAGTCAACAAGACTTTGGTGTAGCTTTTGAGGGGTTATAATTAGAAGCATTTGAAGACATGGGACAAAAATTTGGTGTATATATGAAACTCTTATAACAAAGCAATGCACACTTCTACTGGTAATTACCCATTTAAAACATGTTTCAGATATTTGTTTCCTTCACCTTTGTATATTTCATATGGGCGGCAAGGAGGAGTGAGGGAGGATCTTACAAAGGATATCTTGAGGGTAGAACAAATTATAGAGAAGATCAAGGAGATCCATATACAAGTACAAGAGACACTACAGAAGTCACAAGAAAAATATAAGGCCAAGCATGATCATCAAAAAATAGAGAAATCGTTCAAGTTGGGAGATAGAATGTGGCTATAGTGGAACAAGGAGAGGTTTCTGAGAGGTTGAATTCAGATATTTCACAGTGTTCATCTTTTCCTTAGTCAACGTTTCGAGCCTAGACCAAGACTCATCATCATGAGTGATTTACAGAGAAGAGAAGAGAAAAGTGTGTGATAAATATGGAGCAGGCGCACTGTTAAGCTGTTAAGCCGACCAATTGATTATTTAGTAAATATTTTAATCTTATTTTGATTAATTCCTGTAATATTATCATCTTATATTTATTGAATGTATTACTATCCATGCTCTATTCTTTTCTTTTTCTTTTTTTATTTTTATTTTTTTTAAGAAGATACTAATTACATATAATTATTCTTGTTACTAGTTTTTATTAATTTATTTATTTTTATTATATTTTATTTATAATTTTTCAGGTAAATGTTGTTGGCATTATGTTTCTGGTATGGTTATATGTTACAGATGTTGTACTTGATGGAAACACCCGTGGCAAGGCTCTCAATTTATTGAAAATTAAGAAGTACGAGGAGAACAGTTCAGAAGATGCGTACCCGCAGGTTCACCGTGAAGGGACCGCGGCCAGACACGCAAGTCAGCCGTTCAGGAGGTGCGTACCCCTAGTGCACTCATTTCAAGGCAGAGAAAAGCACACGTGGGGTTTCTTATGTTTAATCTTTGGTATTTAGCCGACGGTATTTGTGTTATTATGGTTTTGGCTCGTGGTATTGATCCATGATTTTAGGAGGAGCTTGCCTATATAAAGCAAAGGAGTTTCCTTGGCTAAGCATCTTTTGCAAATTGAATATCTTAAGATCTGAAATATTGGATTATTGTTTCAAAAGCTTGATCTATATGAAAGTGAAGTGGAAAGCGAATCTGTGAAGGGTGATCTCTCGAGCGCATGATCAGATCTGGGCATCCGACTAACTGTAGCACACTGGTGATCTGCAAATTCGGCCCTAATCAGAAGTACACAGGTGTTTAACGGTGCCTCTGCGTGGGTACGCAGAGAAAAAACAGGCGAGCTGCGTGGGTACGCAGAGTAGAAGAAGGGTAACTGCGTGGGTACGCAGAGCAGAAGAAGGGTGACTGCGTGGGTACGCCGAAGCAGTAGAAGAAGGGCTGCGTGGGTACGCAATGCAACAGTGGTTCAGGTGCGTACGCACAGTAAAAGTACGCGGCGATAGTCTTTCTAAGTGCGTGACTACATTGGCAGTACGCGACACGATAGTGTATCTGGGTGCATACTGTACACAGCACGGTAGAAGAAGCAGTGCGTGGGCACGCGGCACAGTAGAAGGAACTCTGCGGGTATACGCAGGGAAGCAGAAGGGGAAGTGCGTAGCGACGCAGGCCAAAGAAAGGAAAGTTGCGTATCTGTCTCATGACTATCTGTTGACTGAATTTTTCTGTTGATAAGGTGTTCTGGGTTTAGTTCTGTTTTTCTGGTTACTGTTGTTGACTGTGAAATCTACATGTACTTGATGATCATTTGATGTTTAT
>APFE030401055.1:0-10329 GCA_000404065.3 Pinus taeda | reverse complement strand
TTTTCTTCGAGATGGTCCTCAATTGGCAGTCAACAGCCCCTTGCAATCATTAGCTAGCTCATTGTGCCATTACTCTGCCACCTAAGCTAGCCATGTGGTCCCTTGCCCATCTACCATGATCGTATGTTTGAAGGTGGGTCTCCCAAACCTAAAGGTATGCCTTGTCATTTGGTAATTGAGTATTGTAGTTTGCTTATCTTGGACACCTCTAGGCATGGATTAATAGAGGGATTCAGTGGAAAGAATGGGTGAGGACTGTGATCTTGGCCCCTAGACCCCTTTTGAATATTAACCTTGGATTCTATTCCTATGGATTCCCTTTTATTGACCATTTGGCTTTAGGGATGGTATTTCACAAGAAACCTTGAATTTTGGTTGCGTGGTCCCGCTCCCTTATCTGCTTCTATTACCCCCTTTCCACTCATTATTACCCGATTCATCATTTCTCCCACCTGGATCCACATTCCTCCTCTAGGTCCACATAGGGTTGGCTCACCCCTTCCCCTTGCCCACACCTTGGGTCAGGACTAGAATGATGCCTTGGAGGTTGATGCAGCTAAAACGAAAGATAAAAGCATATTTGGCCACATACAATAGGAAAATGTACCACAAAATGCAAAAGATGGTTGGGACAAACACATTTAGCGCATGGGAAAAATCCAATACATGAGCTCTACCCCATCATCATGGCCATTACCCTCGTTCCTATAGGTTCTATGCGCCTCCTTCATCATATAGGTGTGAAAATACAAAAACCCTAAATGACTAATGCAACAACAATTATATTTCTCCTACTGAATCAAGTTATTTACAATATTATATGGTAAACATTGAAATAAATACAACTGCAACCTTCACAACTTTAAATAATATGCAGAAACAAGAACTGAGCAAGAAAGAAATAGCACACACAAGTGACACCGATGTTTTTGGACAAATGTCACCTGAAGAACCAATGTGGGAAAACTGGTGCAGCAGCTGAGGGTTTGAATTATTATGCAGTAGTTTTTTAATACAATCTTTGGATGCCTCACTGGCTATCCGATACAGAGAATCTGACTGGAAAATAATTAGTTAAAAATGCCTCACACTATCGCTGGAGATTCAACCCTGATCTAGCCATTGAATTGCTAGTCCCAAGCTACCTCTATGCAGCCTCTGCTTAATCACTACGCTGCTCTGCATCACACCTACTAGGGCCTGTGTCACTCCTTCTAGCTGATCGATCTGCTAGCTGGATTCTCTATCTTCTGGGGCTCTGGTCTCACACCCTGGATCCTGACATTGGATCTGATCTGCTTAGCATATCCACAAATCTCCTCAAGGCCTCTGTACTGCCTCAGTATGGCTCTACTTTGCCTCTTGTGGATCTCTCTCTGCCTCCTCTGCAATGTATCCCCATATTAGGAAACTCTCCAACCGGAAAACTGTACCTGCCCCTCACTGCAAGAAATCTCCTCAATGACCTCTCTAGAAATTGTTGCGATGCTCTCTTGAGAAAATCGATCTCTGATCTCTCACTCGATGTGTCTTCCAAATGCCCATCAAGCCTCTTCTTATAATTCTCTCGTTGATCAATCAATGACCCAGATTAGACTCTAATTAATGGCTCAAATCATTTAGACTTGATCCTCATCTTCATCTAGAATTTTCACCCCCATTTTAATTAATAACCTTTAATTATTTTAATTTCCTAGGTTTAGACTTAGGCATCCATTAAAAATAATTAATTATTTTAATAAAACTGTTTTCAGGTGGAATTTCCCAAAACGATTTATGGGTATTCTGGAATACATGTTTCCTAGCCTCCCTACAAATTTTGAGGCTTAGAGCACATCCAATGCTACCAGAAATCAACAATAAGAATCCATGATTGTCTCAACCCCTGGTAGGCAATAAACCACCCTACCTTAAAAGAGGGGTATTCACTACCATATCTTATACATCATGCTCTTACACCTTGAGCCCTGTGAAGTTAATCAAATAAAATCATAAAAAGGAAAAAGGCATATAAAGAAGGATAGAAAAATCAAGGTCAGGGCCAATCCAATGTAAAAAGGGATTATTGCTTAAATTGTGGAATTATGTCTCAATACAACATGTCTCAATGTATGGGCCATGTGATTTGAATGAAATCTCCTTGGGATAATTCTATCAACGAATTCATCTTGATAAGCCATCACCATTCGCACATCGAAGTATAATTGTTGCAAGATTACTTCTCTTTTCCCTAGAAGGCTAGCAAGGTAGTCTTGAGGCCTCCTTGACTAAGAACCAAGGTATTCATTCATATTTATCATAGACTTCATTCTCCCAATACTAAGGCACTAATCTACCAAGAGGTGGTCACCTAAAATCAACTCTTTTTAACCTTTTCCTAGGTCTAGCCAAGTTGGGTCACCTAGGGCATCATTTTCCCGACAAAATACCCCTCCAAAAAGTTTGATCTCCTATCCTCTCCTGCGTTGGTGTCTCCTCAATGCCTCCTCCAATTTTGAAGTCATTTCAATGGTGGAGTTGTGAGAAAATCCAAGCCCTAGCTTCGAGATCAAACTTTTCCCTAATATCCCCAAGACTAGTGCCTCATAGGATCAATTCAACACCTTTAAGTGAAAATTATTTCTTTGATCCTTTCCCCTTCCTATTCCGGGTTAAGAGAATCATTGGTTGCTAAACCTTTACCTCCTAACCTAGGCTCGGTCCACTTGGTCCCATGTGGTCCCATTCCTTTGAAAAGATAATTCTTCAAGAACCATTTGGGATACCAATTTTAATGAGGATTTTAGGGATTGGGAAGCTCTTTCACAAGTCATATTTCTTAAACCTAACCCTCAAATCCTCCCATCCTTCTCCTAGAAGACATTGTACCTTACTTAGAAAGTGAGAAACTATATTCTTCAACCTCTTATGGAAAGGGATTATTTGGGTCACTCCATATCCACTTATTGGTTTATCCTTCATTGGTGACTCCATAATATACTGAGTCTCCTCCCACACCTCATTGTTTTCACTTGGTCTAGTGCATTGCCTTGTAGGGTACCCCTTTGCAAGACTTGCTAGAGTTTGAGGTAACAGGTTCGAGGGAGTGCAAAGAGGTTGGAGATATAGATCCAAGGTAATTTTGTATCTGTATTTTCTCAGTTGGGCCATTATCCTAGGATGAGAGCCCAAGTAGGTTCTAACTTTTATTAATTATTAATTGATTTGTTGGGCAGAAATCTATTTGTGATTCATGTGATTCAGATTGTTAATTCCTTCCCCTCAGTATTTTTGTTAGGAATCTAGCTGTGTGTTTATTTAGTTATTTATTGCTTGGAATTAAATACAAAGTGCTCTTACAAGGTGAAGGAAAACTAACACTAATGCCTCTCTTGTCATCGAACTTTTAAAATAGAATATCATAACTATATTTCACATCCAATTGGAGACAATTGTTGCTAATGCATCTAGTTTCATATTTGGGAAATCAATAATTATTTTTTAGCATGGAAACTTCTTGTCACATGCCTCTAGCTATTATCGACCAATGGAGTGGTCTAGTTGAATCAAGCAACAAAATATTAATCAGAATCATCAAGAAGACAACCAGAGAGAACAAAGGAAGTGCAGTGATAAGAATAAATATGCTCTTTGGATGGATAGAATTGCCACCAAGAAGGCATATGCAAGAGCTCATTTGAATTTGTTTATGGTATGGAGATTGTGCACCTTGTAAACCTTTAGTTGCCAATTTTCAAGCTATTGCAGGTTTTACCACAAATGATGAATCATTAAATACAAGAATCAATCAGTGGACAAAAGTGTATGAGGTAAGAGGAAAGGCGTACAAAAGGTTCATAGATTATTAGAAAGGGGAGAAAGAGGTGTTTGATAGGAAACCCAAGCACAAGGATTTCAGAATGGGTGACCTAGTCTTGCTTTGGGGCAAAGGCAATGAAAATATAGGATGCCATCAAAAGTTTGATTCTCTTCAGTTGGGACCCTACTGAATCTATTCATTATTTGGAAGGGGTTCTTTCCATTTGGAAGATTTGAATGGATAGAGATCAACCATACTGGTCAATGCACAAGTTACACTTACAAAATTTTGTTTTAGTAAATTTTCTATAACGCACACACATACATAAACACAAACCACAAAAAGCGCAAAGTCTTTTGTACTATCTAGGGTTAGGATAGGTTGATAGATCCAATCAGTTTTGGATTAGATGTTTTTTCAAGGTTCGAGGTTATAGTCTAGGTATTTATGTCAATTCTTGCTTTCAGTTTTAACTTCTAGATAATTTGAATTTGCTTGTTTTTGTATATTTAGTTTATCTTGTGAACTAATGAGTTTTGCTTTTTTCATTTTCAAAGAATTTCAAGACATTGTTATAGTATTGAGTTGAGTTCAACATGTTGAAAAATGTGTAACTAGGTTCGGTATTTATAAGTACGAAATGTATTCTTGTAAATTAAAAAATGAAAAGAAATTATTATTATTGGAGCATGGGTTTCATGCTCAAGTTTTTTTATTTTATAGGTCAAGCACCCATTGAGTGCTTCTAGGGTTTGTCCTAGATATAAGAGTCATTGTCATATATGGAATACCCTATGGGTACATTGTATCTTGTAAATATCTATTTTGTCTTTAAAGTGTCAAAACACTTCCAATATCAAGTCGGCCTACATGAAGAGCCACGTCTACCCTTGGAAGAGCCTATATATAGAGAGGAACTTGTCCTCCATTAACATCACTCACTCATCTCTTGATATGCAAAGAATGGGAAGGGAAGAAGTCGAAGAAGAGAGTGCGAAGAAGAGGAAGTCAAAGAGGTCGAAGTGCTTTGGGCCTTATCTATCTCTCTTGTGAAGATCGAATTTAGGATTTCTACAATGGGATCTTCAGTGGTTCAATCTTGGAAGAAGAAGAGAAGGGAAGGCAAAGGAAGGTCTCTTAGGGTGTCTTATTAGCCCTAAGACTCAAGACAAGGCAAGAAAAGACCAGAGGAAGGCTATTAGAGGGAGATCAAAGTCTCCAAGAGAAGAAACAACAGTTGCAGTAGTTGATGGTGACAAAATTTAGGATATACTCGGGAAGTCAAAGATACTGCAACAAGAGGCTATGGTGAACTTGATCTTGGAAGGTATTTGTCTAAGTCTCTAGGTCATGGTATTCATCAATTGAAGGATCTATACGAAGAGAACAGATTAAGGGTTTTCCCCTCAAGATGAGGGGTTTTGGCCTTGGTTATTAGCCTATATACTATGTCAGTGTTCTTATTGTTTTGGTAGTTGTTTGATGTATTGCACATTGGAATAATAAGGAACAAAGCTAATAAGTAAAAAGGTAACACAAATAGTTATCAAGTTAAGAGAATTAACATCTTTATTTCCCTATTGAATTCTCAACACAACAATGTTGTTGGCATGTCATGTCCTAGAGCATTATCTTTTGCATGTTTGATAAACATTTATAGGTCTTTGCAATGAAGATGAAAAAATGACTTAGAATGCAAGCTGATTTTGAGGTTATTGCAGTATTCGAGGGTCCAACTATTAGATTCTAGTTGGCTTTAGTGGTTCGCTCCCTCTAATGTTCTCACCTTTGGAAAAATGATCATATTGAGAAATACCCTTCATCTGATTGGGAAGGTGGTCATTTTTTATTTTTATATTAGGTCCCTATAGGTTATAATACTAGATTATTCCCTCATTTTTATTAGTGTAACCCCCTTATTATTATTGTTGTGCCCATGTAGTCCCCATATTATTAGTGTTGTGCCCCATAGAAGCACACTATTGTTATTGTTGTGCCCTTACATTATTATTGTTATGTCGGCTTTGATTATATTGTGATTCCTTACACTCATATATATAGAAATGAGGTTTTGTCATTTGAATCATCCAAGAATTGTTCATTTGTGTAATGTAAAGGAGGTTCCCCCCTCGAAGAGGCTTATTTTGAAGTTGTTAATCTATCTCTTTTCCTATTTTGTGAGTTGGTTGCATAACATTTGGTATCAGAGCTTTGGATTCTAGGGTTTCGCTGCTTCAAACATGTCATCGTGGAATTTTCGCTATAAATTTTTTTCTACAAAGTTTCATAAGCTTAAATTAAAATCCATTTGAGCCGAAATCTTGATGAACCTCGTGTTCAAATTTCAAATCTTGTCTCACTATATTTTTGGATATATGAGCTGGGAAATTAGGGTTTTTGTAGGCTCCCAAATTCCATCTCAAACAAGTGACCTTGGGAAAATTGTCACAACTTTCGCTCTGAGCATCAGATTCAAATTTCGTAAAATGTGACAGAAATAGAACTTACTTTAGTTTGTTGGGTATCATTTTTAGGGTTGAAGGTAGAAATAGTGACACGTGACTCTTTGTACAACTTTTCTCTACTAAACCAGTTTATAATCAGATCATCGTGGGAGATTGGACATAACTATTTCTTGGAGAATCCAATCTCGATCAGACTTTTGGGGTTGGAAATATGACTCATATGGATACCACAAGATGAAATGTCAAACCCTGGAGATCGAAAAGTATAAAGATACAACAAATTGAATATCGAGCTCCTACAAAGCAAAAAAAAAGTTGGTAGTCTTTTTGAAAATTTGCATAAGTTTTGTTTGAAAAAATAGTTTGAGGTGATTCAAAGGGAATATTAAAGCATAATTATCATTAATTGATGCCCAAAAGAAAGAAAATGGAAACACCTAGCAAGCAACCCAAAATCTCTACTATGACTCATGAAGAAGAAGAAGAAATGCAACATGATCTATCAAAATTACAAGACCAAGTGCAACAAATTTCGCTCTCACAAAAAGTAACAGAAGTTAAGATGGATGATTTAAAGAAAGGCATAGAAGCTAATATGGATGGCATGGAAGTTAAGATGGATGATTTCGAAGCAAAAACTAAAGGCAACATTGAATATTTGAAAAAAGACATGGAAGGTTTGAAGAGAGGTTTGACAAATTTGCTACAAGAAATGCTTCCTAATGACGAAAAGGTAGTAGAGGAAACTCATGATGAGAACAAAAGAAATGTTAATCATGATTTCATAGAATCTAACATTGAATTGAAGACCCACCATATTCCAAAGATCAATATGAGGAATTTTGATGGCAAGGATCCTGTAACATCGATACTATAGATGGAGCAATATTTTGATCTCCATAATGTGAAAAACACACAAAAGGTACGCATTGCAACTTTATATTTAGAACCCAATCAGTTTGTATGGTATCAATGGCTTTTCTCTCATAAAATAATTGTCATTTTGTCAATTTTTACAGAGGAAATGATAGAACATTATGAGGATACAAAGAGCAACACCTTCTTTAGCCAATTCATGAATCTCAAACAAAAGGGTTCAATAGTGGAGCACATTGAGGACTTCCAAAAATTTAATATAAGGGTAAATGATATTCCAAAGGAGCATAGGATTGATGGTTTTTATAGGGACTCTAAAGCATAACATCCAACATGAGGTTCGCCTTTGGGAACCTAATTCGTTGGAGAGGGCATTCAGGTTGGCAAGAAAAATTGAAAGCAAAATGATGGCAACAAGGAAGCCTACCACTCACAACTATAAAGATGGAAGTGTGGTTGTTCCTATCCTTCCAAAACGTACAAGGTTGACACCACAAAAATTGGAAGAAAAAAGAGCAAAAGGGCTTTGTTATAGTTCTGATAGAAAATACACTAAAGGTCATAAGTGTGCTGAGAAGAAATATTTTATATCGATTGTGAAGAGGAGGATGAAAAGGAACAAGAAATGCCAAAAGAAGAGGATATACACCTGGAACTAACCCCAAAGAAAGAAGAAATGAATCCGACCATATCTTGTAATGCATCAGTAGGAATTACCACTCCTCAAACTCTCAAGATAGGACATATTAAGAAGAAAAAGGTAATAGTGTTGATTGATTCAGGTAGTACCCATAATTTTATTCATTGTAAGATAGCCAAGGAATTAGCTTTCTTCCTATATCCAGCACCAAAGTGTCAAGTGATGGTTGCAAATGGAGGAACCATAAATTTCTCTGGAAAGAGCCATAATATCAAGCAATCCATGGGAGAATATGTATTGAATAGTCCAATGTTTTCCATTCCAATGGGTGGTGTTGTTGTTGTACTAGGAGTCCAATGGTTACAATCTTTGGGTACGATAGTTTTTTATTTTCAAGAACTTTTCTTGAAATTTTTTTGAGAAGGAAAGGAAGTTGAATTACGGGGTATCACAAGGAAACCAGTAAATATAATCAACTCTAATGACATGAAAAAGGTTCTAAATAAAGTACAACGGGGCGTACTTGCACAATTATGTTCATTAGAGGTTCAAACATCAAAATCATCTATTTCTCCAGACCTCTAAAAAGTCTTTCACAATCATTCCAAGGTATTTGAGACTCCCAAATGTTGAAATTTCTAAGTATTACCGTTAGAAATTTTATCTGTATTCTCTGATTTATTTCGCCTACTTGTTTAATTACTAACGAGTTGTTTAACCATATAAATATTGAAATAAACACAATACAATCTCAAACATCTATAGAACAACATCTAAAATAAATAGACACACACACAAGTGACACCATTATTTTTGGACAATTTTCCCCGAAAAAACCCAACTTGGGAAAACTAGTGCAATAGTTCTAAGGGTTTTTATATTAAGCAGATTTTTTTGAGTACACTGGGTGCCAAACTGGATCACCTGACAGAGATCCAAAATCTAGTGGTAATACTTCTCTTCGGAAGCAGATATTCTGAAACTCTGCCCCATGAAACCCTCTCCAGGACACTCTAAAGCACTGCGTCAACCCTCCTAGCCTCTGTGTCAGATTGAAACCCTCTGCGTCAACCCTCTGAGGCTCTGCACAACCATTCTGGCCCTCTGTGTCAATCCTGAAACCTCTGCGTGGATGTCGCAGGCCCTTCTAGTCTCTGCGCAGTCCCTGCTAGCCTCTACGTGGCTCCCTCTGGCTTTGCATCTGCCTCTCTGCTTCTGTGTTGGTCTTCTGGCACTATCCCTACCTCTCTGCCTCGTACTCACTTCCCCTCGCTACAACTCAGATCACTTATTCGATTTCTCTTAGCAAACCCCACTTTAGAAAATCAAATGACTGATCACTTTGGTGTATTCTCTAACTGACCCTCAAGCCTCCTCTTATACTTTTTTTGTTGAGTCTTCAATGGCCAACATTACATCTCTAATCAACGGCTAAGATTAGATTTGGCTTGATCCATGTCCTTTAGAACCTTCTAACCCATTTTTGTATTAATACCCATTAATATTTTATTTTTCCCAAATTTAGACTTAGGAACTCCATTAAAAATATTAATTATTTTAATATGTCCTTAACCCATTAGAATCTGCCCAAACCATTTCCGGGTCTTGGATATCTCATGTGCTTTAGCCTCTCCACCAATTTTAATCGCTAGAGCACATCCGATGATAGCCCAAATCAACACTCCCTCTTAGCGAAGACTATGCTCTAGTAATACTCCACACTAAGCATCACCCTGATTATATGGCACCGGTACCTGTGCCAATGCTAGGCCTCCCCGCCCAACATCCTCTACACTACTGCATCATGTACTGCTGCCCATGGCTCTGCCACTACCACTGCTACATCCATATGAAAACTTCCTCTGCATCTGTGCTGCTACTGGTCCTTTCTCCCAACACTGCATATGCACTATAGTTCTCTCTCATCATGATGCATCGTGCTACTACTACTGCTACTGCACTGCAACTCAGCTACTGAGAATTAAGTAATTGATCCACCCAACTACTGACTTCCTTGTCAGGCTAGAAACACTCTCGATGTTGAATCTCTCTCTACTAGCACATGTGCTCCCTCTACTACCTCTATGCTGCTGCAACAACTCTGTGCCTCTCGCACTGCTACAAACCTCTATGTGCCATCCTGCACTGCTACAACCTCCTTTCTGCCTCTCACAGTGTTGCAAGCCTCTCTACGATGCCAGGGACTATTGCACTTCTAGCACTCTTTGTCGCTTCATACGCATTCATTTCTACCGACATCCGCCATCTTGCTACTACTACTTTGGGGCTCTCGTAGCCAGATAAGATCCAAGAGTTTGGGTACCTCAAGGATCCTGCCCCTCATCTCTTGTAGTCTTCCTGACTATACCTCGATGTCTCCCCACCTCTTCTCTAGAGATACATGAGCACTCATGGCACAATCATCATCCTCCTCTACCTCCTTCTCCGCCTTCGTTGGCACTGCCTTGGAGTCAAACACCTCTCCCTTATTCTTCTTCCTTGGACATTGGTTCGCATAATGCCCAGTTCCCCACAGTTGAAGCACTTTA
>APFE030401050.1:0-10927 GCA_000404065.3 Pinus taeda | reverse complement strand
AAGTTGAATAGCTTACGATAAAGAGACCATCAATATGTTAGCATACAACTTGAGAAACAAAACTAGAAATCAGCTAGGGAAACAGAGTAAAGGCAGCAACTTATGAATATGACAACTGAAAATAATATTAGAGATAAAGAAAATACACAAAGACACACAATCCCGGGCTAACACCTGCAAAAGACAGTCCTGATCAGTTTAAAGTTAAATGCTGGAAATGAAATGACAGTGAAATTAAATCAAATATGTACATGTGTTAAAGAAAAGGAAAATTGCTAAATTCGAAAAAAGGAAATGACAAGAACATAAAAGTAAATTACTGTACAAAGGCTGTTATGAATGGGGGCCCTCCATCCACAAAGCCCAAAGAAAGATCAGCTACGTAAAAGAGTCAAAACAACAATCTTCTATTAATTCATGATGCAGAAATCACAGTCAAAAAGTGCTGAAACAACAGCTTCAAAACAGAGTTTCTGTGCTCACAAAAAGCGTAGCAATTACATAAAAAAAACAACTAAAGACTAATCCTTAAGCGTGCACAGACGCTGGATTTTATAAGCAAGTAAACAACTGCCTACTGCGTAAAACATGAAACTGAAAATTAACTGACAACATGCTAATTAAATGGTTCAGCGACACGTCAATAGGTCTGTGGGTGATCTGGAAGGTACGGTCGTCATGGAGGTTGAATCCAAGGTTGGATCCTATCTCCCATAACCTATGTAGAGTGGAGGAGTTTCCACCTGGAGTGACGTATCCTTTCAGCTCACGCAGCACCGTTTGCGCTGGCTTTGTTGACCGAAGTTGGATCCTCATCGACCGGAGGTATGCGTGGGGTTGCTGACCAAGCCAATAGCACAGGAACCTTCAACACCTTCATTCCCACGTGCCCATGTGATTCGTTTCTCAAAATGACACGTGGAACATGGAGATCAATGAAAAGGCTGCAGAATTGCTGAATGGCTGCGAAATTGCCAGACAGCTGCGGAAACTCTGTGCATATGTCAAAAATCTAGACAAACAGTCAAACATTTAGCAAAGTCAACCAATCATGTTTAAAGACATCAAATGTAATGATTTGGGTAAGTTTATGAGGAAAATAGGGCAAAAGAGAGGGATAAGTGAGGAAAAGCTGTAGGTAATGATGGATAATTAGGTGCAAGTTAGAGGCTCTACACCTTGTTTTTGACAATTAGGACAATAAGAGGGTCCCTGGAATCCTCTTTTAATTAAATTATCCCAAGTGAAAATTCTTTGATGATAGAGAAACCAAGTGAAGGTAGATATTTTAGGCCATATTCCTGTAGTCCAGAGATGAGGCCAAGTAGGATCAACTAGTTCCTATGTTTGGAGCATCAGCTTATATGCTTCTTTTGTTGTGTAAGTTCCCCTTGGAGTGTAACCCCATCTCAAAACATCTTTTCCATTGATACATCTGATTTTCCTACTGGTGAGTTCTTTGTGTAGATTTGAGTTATAGGCTTCAATTTCATGTTGTATTATCTGTTCAATAGGTTTCCATTGCCTAAAGCCTTGATTGGTACTTTGAGTCCAGTATTGTGCTACATGGTCAGTCTGGTTGAGGTTGTTTCCATCATGATTTGTGGGGGGGAGGATTTATGCAATTTTTGGCCTCTTTTTCCATGAATCCATCCAAAAACGCGTAGTTTGCCCATCGCGTATCTCCGATAAGCTATGCTTTTGTATTAGCTCTCTATGTTGTTTTGTTGCATTCCAGATTAGAGATCCTGTGTCTGTAGTGGTGATTCTAATCAGCTCTTCCTACGGATGCTTGTTTGCATATTTTGCAATCCATACTTGGGCCCATGGCTTCTGTGGGCTTGAAACCCACTACCACCATATTCATGCTCCCATTAATGTGTTACTATGTTGCGGGTCTCACAATCCTAGACCCCCCTACTTTTTTGGTGTGCAGACCATGACCCATTTTACTAGCACCCATTTACATTTTTGCCCTGTGGAGCCCCATAAAAAATTACATTGCAAATTTTTTATCTTTTTGAGTGCCCATTTCGGTGTTGCAAGAACGGAGAAGAGATAAAGAGGCATGGATTGTAAAACCGCCTTTATTAGAATGAGCCTACTTGCCATGTTGAGAGTTCTGTAGGTCTAGGAAGATAAGCGGATTTCGATTTTCTCAATGACTTGTTGCCAGGAGGCATGCTTTAAGGCTGAATCTATTAGGGGAGCGCCCAAATATTTAGATGGAAGTTTAGCTTGTGAGAATCCTATGATTCTGGCAATTTTTCCTTCAGTGGCAGGAGGAGTGTGGAGAAAAAGAAATTTGAGATTTAGCAGTATTAATGGTGGTTCCTGAGGCCATGGAAACGTTTTCTAGCAGAGCTTTGAAAGCACAAGCTTCACTGACAAAAGGATGTCCGAAGAACATATTGTCATCAACAAATTGTTGATGAGTTATAACAGTGGTTCCATGGGCAGACATGCCTCTAAGGTTGTGAGATTGAACAACATTCTTTATAAGGTGACCCAGACCTTTTGCCATAATAATAAAGAGGAAGGGGGATAAAGGGTCACCTTGATGAATTCCTCTAGATGGGGAGTAGGGTTTGGAGGGGATTCCATTAACTAGGATAGAGCAAAAGGGGGAGGATATGAGATTCATAATCCATCTAACCCAGGTCGGGCTGAAGCCAAAGGCAGTAAGCAATTGTTTTATATAAGTCCAACTTAGTTTGTCGAAAGCTTTAGAAAGATCAATTTTTAGAAGCATACCTACCTGTTTGTTTCTCTTCAAGGAGTGAATAATTTCATGAGCCAATATGATGCCATCTAAGATTTGACGTCCTTCAACATAGCTAGATTGTTTCGACAAAATAAAAAGGGGGAGAAGTAGCTTGAGGTGATTCGCAATGACTTTTGAGATGATTTTGTATATGACATTGCACATAGCAATGGGCCTGAACTTCTCTGGAGTACGCGGCTAATATTATTTGGGAATGAGAGCTATGAATGTTGCATTGAGAGAAGGAAGTAACCAATGCATAGCTCATGATTCTTCTACCACATTCCAGACTTCCTCTTTGATTAAATCCCAAAAGTGATGGTAGAAGTTAGAGGTGAAGCCATCAGGTCCTGGAGCCTTCCCATCTTTCAGTTGACCTGAAGCTGATTCTACTTCCATCATAGTTACCGGTCACAGCAAGAGCTGGTTGTATTCTTCTGTTATAATTCTAGGAATATGCTTGAGTATTTCCCTTATTGCAAGCTGTCTATCTGTAGGTGGCTCTTCATGTACTGTTTTGAAGTGATTAGTGAGCTCTCTCTCAATATCTTCCTGTTTCTCCATTCTCGCTCCCTGTGGATTTTGAATATGTGAAATGTTATTACTCATTCTTCTTTGGATAGTTGTGCAGTGAAAGAATTTGGTGTTTCTTTCCCCTTCTTTTTGCCATCTAATTCTTGACTTTTGTTTCTAGAGCATTTCCTCTTGTTTCCTTCTTTCTTCTAATTGAGTGAGAAGAGCTTGTTCTTGACTTGCTAAAGTCTCGGTTCTCCCTCCTGTAATAATATTCTATTGTAGCTCTATCATACTTTGCTCGAGCACTTTTTGATCTTGAAAGATATTATCGAATGTGTTGTGATTCCATTGCTTGATTTTCCTTTTGATGTGCTTCAACCTCTACTGGAATTTATACATAGTTGAGCCTCTAGAGGGAATAAAGCTCTCCCAAGCTGAGTTGACTATATTTTTGAAATTAGGGTGAGTGAGCCAAAAAGTTTCAAATCTAAATGGTTTCCTGTTTGAATTTCCAGGACCCATCCATTGCAAGGAAATGGGCCAATGATCTGAGCCTGCAATGGGGAGTATTGAGGCAGTAATATCACCTCCTAGATGTAGTGCGTTATCTAAGATGAGGAATCTATCCAACCTAGATGTGATTTGTTGAGATTCTGACCTTTTATTATTCCATGTGAAAATACCATTATCAAATGGTAAATCAATTAGCCAATTATTTTGAATGTATTCTTTGAAGCTGTTTCTTTCTCTGTCCAGCTTCCTTCTGCCTCCTTGTTCTTCCTCCAGCCGAGTGATCATATTGAAGTCACTTCCTGTGATCCACAGTGGATGTGTTCTTGTGGAATTGAGAGTTTCCAATGATTCTAGCAGTGTATTCTTTTGTATAATATCTTGAGGGAAATATACATTTGTCAAGTGACCATGTATATTAGTTCCATGACATGAAAAGTGGCTTGGATAAAATGATGAGATGCATGGAAATCTGTAAGGGATATGTGTTGCATTTTCCAGGCTATAGCAAGCCCCCCTGAAGCTCCTATTACATCTACCATGACAATTTGGCATCCCGTCCAAGCTTTGGATAAAATGGAAGCTAATGTGCTAGTATTACATTTTGTTTCCTGCATGAAGAAAATATGTGGTCTTTCATGTTGTATCATGTTCTTTATCATCCTGTATTTCCTGGGACTATTAAGTCCTCAAACATTCCATGAGAAGAGCTTCATGGTTGACCAGTAGGTAAGGATCTATAGTATTTAGTCAACTTGGAGCATCTACCGGACTCCACTAGCATTTCCCCAATGAGGATGGTGCATTGTAAATCTATCTTTCTACCTTTTTTCTTCCCATATTTGGTGATATGTTTCCTATCCTAGCTGCTTCCTTGTTGTATGCCCAGTGTGCTATGCTGGTGTACTCTTGAGAGTACTACTTCCAGAATTTCAAGTTGCTTGTCCGGTATTTTGTCAAACACTTTATTTTTTCATGCTTGTTTGACACTGAAAAAGTCTAGGTTTCCTAGATCAAATCTTTCATGTTCTTCTTCCATGTGACTTTCTTGACTACTCTCCTCCATGTGGTGGGTTGTGTTGAGTGGGTCTATCTGCAAGTTGTCAATGTCCATTCCTTTTGTGGACCATAGGGCTTTGTTGTGATCTTGAAGGGGGATAGGTTGTGAGGTTGTTGGTTATAGATCTGAGTTATTTGCTAACGATGGTTGACTAGCATCATTAGGAGTAGGTACAACAAAAGCTTTGGTGGATGGCGCAGAAGTTGTCTTAGCTATATTGGAAGGATCTGATTCTGGCATATCTAGGTTTGACAGAAGGTCGAAACTGTTGCTGGAGGATGGTATTACATTTTTTGGTGTTGTAGGGGGTTTTTTGTTATGCTTCTTTCTATTAGCAACTTTGGTAAACCCTTCCGCATCAAATTTTCCCCCATGGTCTACAGATTTAGGAGGGGCATTTAGAGGACAATCACGAAATAAATGTCCATGGGCGTGGAATTTCCTACATTTGAACCTTACATGTTCATAATCTATGGGTTGAATCCATTCAAATTCATCATGAAGGAGACTTACCGAATCGGTAAGTGCCTTTCCGAGTTTCATATAAACGCAGATGCGAGCATATGAGGTGTATCGGCGAAGCTTTCTTTCCTCTAAAATCTTTATGAATTCTCCTAGCCCATTGCCAATAGCTTTGAGTGATTCTTCATCCTAGTATTCTAGAGGTAAGTAATACATGTGAATCCATACTTGTACCCAATTGAAGTCTTCCTTGTCTGGATTGAATCTTTCTATCTAATCTCGTATATAGACCCACAGCATTGAAGAAATAGGATCCTCCATCTAGAACGTTATTTCTATCTTTAATGCAGTTGAAGGTGGCTATGAAAAAACCTTTGGGGCCTAGTTGTAGGGTTACATGTCCCTTGGGCTTCAACTTTGAGGTTATCCATCCTTGCAGAGCTTTTTCAGTAGGACAGTAGCCTATAAATTTACCTATCAACGCATGGTCTTTCATGTATTGTATCTGTGCATTGATTCTATGACTGGGTAAATCAATCTTGGGTGGTTTCGCTGCAATGGGCTTGCAAGTGGAAGATGATGCCTTCTTTGGTTATTCAGGTGTTGCAGGGTTGGTTTCTTTTTCATTGTTTAGATCTGCCATTTTGTTCTTCCCATGCTGCGGCGCAGGCTGTACTGATGGCTATTCTAGTCTTCCAGTTGAGAGTTGTTCATTTTCGTCCCCGTGAGGCCAATTTCCATTGTTGCGGCTTATTGGGGAAGCCCTGTGGCCTCCCCCATTGGGATGTTCATTCGTTGTTTCTACCAATTCATCTAGACCCGCGCTGGCAGTAATACTGCTTAATTCTAAGAGTTTGCTTTCTCTGTCTCTGTGTCGTGTAAGGGTTTGTCAGAAACCCTAGTCCACCATTTTCCTATGCTCATGAGCTCTTATCAAATAAACATGTAAGAGGAACTAAAGTTAATAAACCTATAACATCTACTATTTTAGGCATTGAAGTAACAGAAACTAAATTTGATCAAACTCAGAATTTTGACATCACACTCAGCAGCAACTTATTTACAAATTATTGAAATCATTCAAACTGAATTAGATACTATCTTCTGATAGAAACCCTATTTCCAAACCATATTTTGACGAACATAAGTCTAATATTTTTGAGCCTGAAATTCATACATCTGCTACAACACATATTCCAGATCCTCCACTTTCACCATGTGTGAAACTTATCATTACTGATAGTCTTCCTCCTGGTCTTATTGCTATTGAAGAAATTGTTTCTAACGAAGAGGAAGGACCCGTAGTTTGTACTAGTGAAACTATAGATATCTCAAAGCTTTTTTTCAATCTCTTCACCCCGACCCTTAGTAGTTTACACCCTTGAACTTTTTAAGGAAAGAGATTCCGCATTACACGACCCCTTATTCTACCGTACCCAGTTTTGGATCATCCACAATGATACATCCATGTATTCCACTTCTTTAGAGTCCACATTATATGGTGGTTTTTTGCCACCTGGATATCACTCTCTCGTAGGAGATTATTCAAGATCATCTTCGTTGAACTCATCTTCAAACATGTCAACTGGTGTAATTAACCCTACCAATGAAGGTTTGGCATCTAAGAAAGACACAAATATGATTTCTAGTAATGTTGGTAATCCACAAGATAAAACAACATTTGGTTATTATCCGCCTCAGGGGAAACCATCGTATCCTCCACATGGAGGACAACCCTTTCATGGACCCTACCCTACAGCTAGGGAGAAACCCCCCACCGGAAAATACTTTCATTATGCTCAAATGCCGCAAATTGTTTTGGTCAACCTGTTATGCTTCAACCCCCCTTTGGAATGCCTTACCCTGGATTCAATAGAATCTGGAACCCTTCTCAACAATCAATTCCTATTACTTCTCAGGTGCCTTTGTATCAACCTAGCCAAGCTCTTGGACAACCTATGTAGAAACTTCCTTTTCAAGGTATGTCTTCTCAAGTCAAAGCAACCTTCCAGGCTAACTCATCACCACCTGCAAGCAATCACTTCAACAGTCCACCCAAAGTACACATCAAACCGTAGGGTAGTTTGTTGTGGCAACGTCTATTCAAAACCCAAGTTAAAGTTCGCCTAGAACTCCCATTCCAAGAGTATCGCAAATAATTGTTCTGCTTACATCACAGGTTACTATGAAACCTCTTATTCAGTCTTCACCTCAGTCATCTAGTGTTCAATCCATTCCTACGATTCCATCAACACCTCAAATACCTATTGTTCAACCTAGTGTTCCATAAATGAAAATACCTTTTCAAGGGCTATCTTTCCAAGGTTTACCCCAGAGTCAGTTTGTTCT
This sequence comes from Pinus taeda, assembly GCA_000404065.3. Lineage (NCBI taxonomy): Eukaryota > Viridiplantae > Streptophyta > Pinopsida > Pinales > Pinaceae > Pinus > Pinus taeda. Next base: position 3,266 of record APFE030401050.1, on the reverse strand, counting down.
AGCTACAACTTTTCAAAATCAATTTCTCCAAGGCCAACCCTTGCAAAGTCAACCCTTTCAAGGAAAGTTTTTTCAAGGCCAAATGACTCAGAATCTCCCCTTCCAAAATCAACCATACCCATGTCATATGTTTCAACAACCTATTCAACCACAATACTGTATGGCTCATCTTGGATACCGAGGTGGTATTCATATTCCAACTGCTTAAGCTATCCCAGTATATCCTAGTACGGGACTTGCCCCTAAGGGTTATGAATGTCCATCGAGGACCCTAATCGTCAGTTGCCTATCATTACAACTTTGAATTTGCCTGACCTCTCTTAGTTAACTAATGATCCACTTCTTTATTTACCATATTGGCCAGCTATTCCTACTAAGTTTCGCAGTGAGATTCCTAAGTTTGAAGGAAAGTTGGGTGAAGATCCATCCAACCATGTCATGACCTACAATCTTTGGTGCACATCCAACTCATTAAACAAAGATTCTATTAGATTATGACTTTTTCAATGAACCCTAATTGGTTCGGCATCCAAATGGTATGTAGAATTTCCACACACTTCTTTCAACATGTTTAATGCCCTTGCTCCAAACTTTTTAACCCATTTTCAGTTACCCGTTTGATATGACAATGGAACTAAAATTTTGACTTCTTTAAAGAAGTCAACGTCAACCCATATCTTAGATCACATTCACGAATGGAGATGAAGACATTTCCTAGTTAAAGTTTACATTCCAGACTAGATTCTGGACGAATGGTTCATAAAGTCACTTTTACCAGTAATAATTGAAGATGTGGCCAAAGGTGGTGTAGTAACTGAAGAGCAGGTAATTACCCACACTCAATATCTCGATCTTTTTTATACTCAGTCTGGTAATTTGTATGTAAATATCCGATATTTACCCTGATCTACTCCAAATAATCCACCTCTTGCAGGATCACATGTCACATATGGTATGATTGGTTCTGTGAGCTAGAAAACCAAGAAAAGAAAGAAAAATTATATGAATGTTGAAGTTTCGACTCTATCAAATTCACTTGATGAAGATCCTTCTCATAGAATTACTTCTAAAATAAATGTTGTAGATTCATCTACTAGCAAGGGTAAGTCATCCAGAAATAAGAAAAAGGGAAAAGGAAAAACTAAACAAGACAACCTCTCTAAGTCAAAATCAGCCAAGAACGAACCACCTAACGTAAAGAGGAAACCTCGATATCCTTGCTTGATTTGTGAGGAAGATCATTACACTAAATAGTGCCCTCATCAAGCCGAAGTTTCCAAATTCATCAAAAGTTTGCCCACACCCATTGTTTTGAAGGATCATTTTCCTCAAGATAGTTAAATGGTCTCTCACGACCAATCCTCCTCATCCCCATCAACACATAAAATGATGTTGTCTTCCAAAGTTATGGTAGCATTGAGATCCAAAGATTATGCGTCAAAGAGTCCTGTTGAAAATGGATATGACTCCAATTCACCTAGTCAAACTTCTACATCTACTCCTCCTTCTTCTGAACCATTACATCTTGAAAAACTAAATCCTAATATGATAATTCGTCTGCATCCTAAGGGTATGCTTCATAATTCAACCTTTAATACTCATGTGAAGGCTGCCCAAAATTATAACATCATCAAAGATCTGGCTATGTCACATTTAGCCATGTCTTCCCTTGAAGTGCTGGAAACTTTTCCAACACAAAGGAAATTATTATTATCAGCCATAAGATCTGTAGATCCTCAAGACTCCCATTTGACTGTTTTCAATCTCAAGAAACATGTCCCGCATCTCCCACACCAACTAGATTTTTAGATACTAGTTCACATCAAAACTAGTTGAGTTTTTTGAATGTGATTGACGAAGGAGCATTGACATGTATTATGTCCATTGCCTATTGGAAATCCTTGGGTTCTCTAACAATCAATCAATCTCCCATGACTTTGAAAAGCTTTGATGGAAGAGGTTTTCATCCATATGGAATTTTAAATGATTTGCCAATCGAGTTAGAGGTAAAAACATTTGTAATAGACATTGAGGTTGTTGATGCTCAACTTGATTACAACCTTTTGCTTGGTTGAAGCTAGACTTATACCATCGCAGAAGTAGTCTCGTCATATTTTAGGATGATTATGTTTCTTCACAAAGGAAGAATTGTGAAAGTAGATCAATTTTCCTACTATACCTATGACCCTAATTCTACAGACAGTATCCCATTTGTTGGAAAATCTACCACTCCATATGAAGAAGTTGGTGTTGACCTTCTAAAAGACTCATCCTTGATGGGGACTTTCATGTTCCCTCCACCCTTTCTTCTCCAAACTGAAGCACAGATCAACATGATTACATCAAGTACTTTAGAAATGGGAGATCCATGGAAAGTACCATCAGAATTAGAAATGATCTTATATGGTGATGAAATTCCTCATAGTCCTTTCTAGTTAGCCTATGAGGTCATTCAATCTTTTTCCCACCCATAAACATTTGATGATGATCAAATGAATATGATCATTGATGAATATTCTCATTTTTCATGCTTGGAACCAATCTCTATGGCTGATCCTTTTAACAAATATTTTTTAATTGATGAAGGGATTATGGAAGTTATGACCTTGGATGAAATTCCATGGGATGATACTCATCATCGTTCAACTTTTTTACCATCTTTTGATAAAATTTAGATAAAATTTTCATCATTATTTTCATCTAAGACCCTTAGTTATCATCAAAATCCAATATATACCCTTTCTTCCAGTTTTAAAAAGAATTGAGGGAACATATTAGCAACAATACCTATCGATATCTCAATGAAACCCAGAATAATTGAGAATATTCATATAGGAGCCCGTTGTTTGTTAGAAGAGATTTCAACTTACAAAGCCCTATTTCAGGAACTTTGTGACTTTTTTCCTGGTCTTGTTGGAAATAATACTGAGAGGGGCGGGGTGAATCAGTATTATCAAATCAATAAAACTTTTTTCATTTCCATACTTAGATACATATATGCTACTTCAATTAAGGGAACCTGCGTGTATACGCAACTGTGTCTAATGCAACTAGCATATATCCAGAATACCTATGATTCAATTAATCCATTAAATGTTGATCTTTAGTTAGTGCATTAGAACTTCTTTAACCATATGTATAGTAAGCGGGTGCAGTAAAATGGAACAGATCATCACACACAAGAAGCATACATGAACACCATGATATAAGGTGGAAACCCAATGTGGGTGAAAACCACCTGCTGCAAGTCGTCTCTATCTTCTTTT
>APFE030401046.1:0-10969 GCA_000404065.3 Pinus taeda | reverse complement strand
TGACCTCCCCCTCCCCCACCACAAAAAAAAATCCGCAAAATAATAATTCAGTATCTAGTGAGACGTCAAATCTCTCTCTTATTCTCTATCGTAGAATCTCCCATTCCCTGCGGTGTACGTAAGGCTGTTCACGTGCCGCATATTGCTTTGTCTGAAAAATTACATATTCAATTTCATTGTTCTCTGTGAAGTTTAATATGGATATTTTTTTATAGATTAATGTAGTTGGGTGGTATATATTTATTTTTAGTTTATAAATTTATTAATACAGTTGGGTTGTATATATTTATTTTTAAATTATAAATTTATTAATATAGTTGGGTTGTATATATTTATTTTTAACTTACAAATTTACTAATATAATTGGGTTGTATATATTTATTTTGTAACTTATAATTTTTATAATGTAGTTGGTGTATTTTATATTTATTTTAAATTTAAATAAATATATTATTTAAAGATAAACATATTTATAAACATGTAGACTGGGAGATAATATCTCTGGTCCTCGGCCCCGGATCCGTGTGCCCCCATCGCCTCGCCACCTCATGCCAGGACATGTCCGACGTCAGGCAGTCGGAACGGCACCTGGCCGGACAGGACCGCGGTAAATACCCCCAGGACAGTGTTGAATGCGCTTCAATGCATGACGCCGCCATCTTCAGCTCAGCTCCTCTCTGCCATTAACGGCATTCATTCCCCTGCAGGTGTGATGACGCTCCCCTATGCCTCGAACCTGGAGGAAGCTCGCCATAAATTGGCCCTCTCTGCTACTCGTTGCCACCATTCTATGACTCGTTCCTTTGGCCAGTTTTCAATTGAGCCGACTTGGCCTACAGTCGAGCCGAGCAAGATTATCTTTCACCAGTCCGCCATTGATAACCTGTCCAGCTCTCCTCATTCCACCAGAGCCATGCCGCGCAGTAGAGGAGTGCCTCGCAGAGGAGGCTCCTCGGCTCCCCGAGGCCGTAACCGTTCCTCCCCCTCGCCGCTGATTATCCCCATCTCTTCCGCTTCCCCGTCATCCCCTCCACTTTCTCCGATCAGGCCTGTCCCTAACTCCTCCTTCCACAACTCCAGATTCACCTTTCGCAGTCGCCTTAATCAACTGATTATTACCTTCACCACCACAATTATGGTTTCTGAGGATGATGAGGAGCCTGTTGATCCTCCCTCTTCATCCACTCCTTCTCCAGAGGCTAGTGTCTCCCATGGCCCTGAGCTTCGCCCTCCCCCCTCGGCCACCAACATGCAGGAGGACTCGCCGATCATTGTGGAAGAAGAAGTGGTGGCTTGCGGTCCAGTGCAGCGCACCTTCGACATCATGCACCTGATTGCGCAATCCGAGGAAGGAGTCAGCGCAGGCAATCCAGAAGATGATGCAGATACTCTGCCAGCAATGACAACTCTGCCGAGTGCTAGTCGCCCTGACCCCCAAAGCTCGGGCAAGTAATCCTTCAGTTTGGGTATGAATTTGATTCAATTTTGGTCAATCAACACCTCTACGCAGTCTATCTCTCTTTCGAATGTTTCGCTGAGGCCGGCCTCAGCTCTCGCTTCTTTTGCTGTATCTTATGCTCTCTTATCAGGTTAAAGCCTCGAGGCAGATAGCCTCCTTTGCTTGGCAAACTCTGCAAGCAAACATCTGTTTTGTAATAGCTCTGCTCTCGGTGGTCCGCTTCCGCTACCTGGCTCCTAAAGCAGGCACGAAGCCATTTTGTAAGCTCAACTTCTGCTCTGTGGCTTGGTTCAATTATTCTCACCGAGAACCACAGAGCTCCTTTCTGGAATCTCAGTCAATATGTCAAGAGTCAGTTTACTGGCTCTCTGAGGGTTCGCCCTCATTATAAATATTTTCTCTTTTTATTAATAGAATTAGCAGTGATTCAGAAAAAAAAAAAAATATCTCGGGTCCTCGGGATGCTGAGTTGCCATTGTTATTATAGTGTACAATTTCTCACCGTTGGTGGACCTTTCATTCTAGGTGCATATCATTCATATTTAGTTCGCCATGTCACGTGGACTTGAGAGTTGTGGAGCGATTTTATTTTATTCTTTTTATATTATCAATCACTGGCACGCTGAGAGCGACAAATTCATATGTCAATTTCATCTCGATATATTTTACTCGGGATGTTTTTGTGGCCACTGCTGAAACGGTAATAATGAGCTACTATTTGTGTCACATGACATTGATTCTGACTTCTGACTGATATTATTATAATTTCTAAACCCTTTTCAATTTTCATCATTATTATTAGAAATCTCAAACATATATTGTCGGTTCTGATCACTATTACTGCATCTCTCGACCTATCAAACATAATCCCTAACCAAAGACAAAGAATTAATGCTTAGTTTGTTTTTATTAAGATTTTTAAAAGGAGTTGTTTTTAGTGTAATTTTTTGATTCAGGAATTTGGTGGAAAATTTTGAGGTGTGTGTTGTTTAAATTGGTTTTTTGATTCTATATATGGATTCAACAACCTGAAAAATTCATAGGGCACTTCAATTTGCAGAGTTACCTATCAAGCTTATGATTTCAATAAATTGCTACTGGCTTTTAGAAAAATTATACCAAAAATATCCACCGAAAAAACTTCCAAAAAATCCCACTAAAAACATCTCTCTTCCAGAAACAAAATTTTTATAAACAAATATTATTAATTTTATTGTATAAAGTTTAAAAATATTATTTTAAACTTTCTATTATATTATATATATTTAATTTATTATAAAAAATGAGTTTAAAAATAACTTTGATTTTGAAACGAATTTGAGAATCCAACCCAACAAAAAATTTTAATTTATTATACAAGAGTTTTAAAAATAACTTTGAACCTAATTGGAGAATTCAACCAAACAAAATGAATAGATTTTATAGTTAGTGTTGATTTTGGAGTTTCTAGTTGGTTTTTTCTGTTTAATTTCTTTAAAATCTTAAAGAAATTTACTGAAACATAAGTTGGATAAATAAACCTTGCACAATGAAATACCTTAAGGTGTTGAACTATATATAGAGTCAGAAAACCAGTTTAAATAACACAAATCAAAATTTCACTTCAAAATTTTCTGCTAAATTCCAACACCAAAAAATCCAAAAAACCACACTAAAAACACTTCCAAATAAAATATTTACAAAATACTTACGTTGTTTTCCTTCGAAAACTAGTTTGCATTGATTGATGGCCTTTCAATCAATGCATTAACTTATTTGTGATGACTGGAAATTAATGGAATTGTTGCTTTCAATGAAAATCTATTGTGCAGTGATTATTGGCCTTTCAATCAAAGCGTTAATTTCTTTTAAATAACTCTAGAAATTAATGGTATTGGACTAGAGTTGACATTTTATATTAATATTTTAATATAAATAATAAAGTATTAATGGTTATGTTTGAAAATAAATAATATTTTGAAAACCATATTGATATATTTATAATTAATTAACATTATTAAATAATAAATTACAGAATTGATAAATAAAATGATTTTTTAAAATCAACCTCTATAGGCGGTAAGGAGCATCGCATGCCGAGGAGTTAGGTTTAGATCTCGGCTTCCTATGCGCTGTTGGAATTACCTACCTTATTATCCAAGTTGCAAGGTTTTGTCCGCTGGACGCTATTTTTCTCTCCCATCAATTTGCAAGTTCATGTCTTTCTTGGTTTACTCGCAGATGCCTTCTTATTACGAGCTGTAGGCTTTTCATCGCCTCCCGGCTCGCTAGCCTTTCTTCTTTTTTTTCTATAGCGAAAGTTTAACTATAAGATGATTATTATTTTTAGATATATTGATTTATTGATTATTAGTAATTTTGACCATATGATTAATATATTTTATATTTAAACAATGTAAATTTTAATATAAGATCATATTGATTTAAATTTTAAATTATAAAAATTATAATTATTTTAAAGATTTAACTTTAAATTTATTATTTCATAATTTTTTAAATAAATTTTATCAAAATACTATAGATATATATTTGACAGTTATTTTATCTAAATGTAATTCACAATTATAACATTTTTTTTTTCATATATTAGGCAAATATATCATAATTCAATTATCAAATCATCAACAACCATCATTGTTTGTTATCAACAAATGACTATTCAAGAAAAACCACACCACCGAGAATGACCAATTAGCCATTTGTAAGTGGGAACCATTTCACTCCTCAGAAATTCCTTTAGTCTTTGGACCATTTAGGTGTTTCCTTACATCAGAGGAAGATAGATCTTAACCAAACAAATGACTTTTCAGGCATACTCCACCACCGTCATCTTTTGTACTTATTATTGAATTTGTTCACTCATCTTAAGAACTTGCATAGATTCATGTTCACTTTCGATATTTCAAACAAAAAGAGTGATCAAATTCCTTGAGGTGTAATTTTTTTAGAATGCAAAAATGAAAAAAAGATTTACACCTATAAAGATTTGATCAGGCTTGATCCTTGATTAATCACTGCTAATATATATAATATATATATTATATATATTATTATATATATATATAATATACAGAGACACTGAATTCCATGTTAAGCATGACACTTACCAAACCTCCCTTATAATTGAATTATAGATCACTTACCAATGGATTTATATATTATATAAATATATATATATATATACTTCCATTCACTCCTCAGAAATTCGTTTAGTCCTTGGACCATTTAGGTGTTTCCTTACATCAGAGGAAGATAGATCTTAACCAAACAAATGACTTTTCAGGCATACTCCACCACCATCATCTTTTGTACTTATTATTGAATTTGTTCACTCATCTTAAGAACTTGCATAGATTCATGTTCACTTTCGATATTTCAAACAAAAATAGTGATCAAATTCCTTGAGGTGTAATTTTTTTAGAATGCAAAAATGAAAAAAAGATTTACACCTATAAAGATTTGATCAGGCTTGATCCTTGATTAATCACTGCTAATATATATATATATATATATATATATATATATATAATTAATATAACACACACACACATTGAATTCCATGTTAAGCATGACACTTACAAACTCCTTTATAAGTTGAATAAGATCACTTAGTGAATGGAATATATATATATATATATTATATATATACAAACATTCCATTGTAGGTTTATAGTAAATTATTTGTTATTAATATTTATTAGATGTCACATTATCAAACTCTACATGAAGAATCTAAATAAATTATACATCTCTCTCAAAATGTGAAAATATAAAAAACTTTTACATTTAATTATCTATCCATATCATTTTTATATACTAACTGTCAACTCCATATTAAATAATGAAAAACCTACACATCTTTCTCATACTAAAAATGGAAAGCAATTATAGACAAAATTAGAAAACTTTTAATTTCAATCACTTTATTTATGGATATCAATACCATTTTTAGATGCCACATTGAAAATTACATTGTTTCTTAATATTAGTATTATTTTCACATGCCACTTGTCAACTCCATATTAAATAAATATAAACTTAATTAGATATTCTTAGTTTTCATTTATCTACTCTATATAAAGGAATGCAAATTAGATAAATTGAATATTCATTTATCACCCAATACTAAATTTTATTATTTTCTTAATAGTTTACCATAATATTATTTAATAATATTTTTTAAATATAACTTTATAAGATAATATCTTCACATATTATATTTAACCCAAAATTTATTTTTATTTTAATAGATATTAAATATTAAATCTATAAAAAACATTAAAAATAATTATTTTATTAAAAACTCCCTTTATTTTATATCATAAATATTATAGACTCTATAACATTCACTCAAAAGTCCATTAAATTAATTTTATACTACCTTAAAAGATTGCATTAAATATTTATAATGTTTTATCATTAAATTAATTTTATATTACCTTAAGATATTACATCTAATGTTTTATGATTTTTATTACTTATTGGAATTTAGTAAAAATCATATTTTAAAAATATGATGTCAAATTAATTAATATAAAATCCATGATTCTCTTCCAGATTTTGCAAAAACAGTTCTGTAATCTCAGGTCTCCTCTATCGATAGGCCATCCGAGATCATTACGCAACTATCAGAAACCTCTCTCAATGAACTTCTAGCTATTGCGTTCTTTTAACTAAAATTAAATTAATTAAAAATTATAATTATCATCAAGTTTATTACGTTAATTAATAAAAATTATATTTAATCTGACTTTTTGGAATTTCTTTTGGTTTTTTGGTTAATTTTTAAAATTTGGCAAGAATTTATTGAAATGGCGAATTTGATAAGTAATTTTTGTATTTTAGGGTGCCAAATTCATATATACAATAAAAACCAAATACCACCTCAAATGTTTAGACAAATTCTTACATAAAAACACCCAAAAAAAAATTACACTAAAAAGAACTCCTTTCCCGTCACCATTTTTAATCATATACCAGCCCTGGCATCCAGCGTCATTTCTAATCTGATTGATTTGATTTAAAATTAAACTATGAGCGGACATCATAATAAAATGAGATGATAATAATTATAATTTTTTGAAATCTTATTTCTGAGTTGTGTAGTTGTTGTAAGTGAAATATTTAAATTTTATAATATATTAAATTTAAATATACATTTAAAAATATAATTTAATAATAAATAATTTAAAATTTTGAAAAATAAATCGATATAAGAGCATTAAATTACAACCCTATAAAAATTGATATAAACAACCGTTAAATCTTTATTAAATCTCATTGTAACAACCGGAACCATGTATACTGCAAGGCGGAGCATATTTTTCATGCCCAGGGATTTGTGTTGCAAATTTGAACTGCATATTAATACGAGAAGTTTTAACGGCATATGAAGGGCCAACAAGTAATAGACAATTAGAAAACCCAACAAATAATAGTGCAAAGATTAAAGTAAAACATAGTGGACGTTAATGTCTATGATTTTTTTGTCTACCTTGATTGGCCAAGTTGCAAATTCTGCTGGCCCTAGTTATAATTTCTACCCGCTCAAAATGAAAATGATTTTTTTCATCTACATTTTTAATTTAGTACACTATACATTTATAGATAACTTTTAAGTTGGATGTGTTCCATATATATAAATTTTAGTTTTTTAAAAATAGTTACAAATTATTTTAAAATATGATTTACTTGGACTAACCCTAATTTATTTTAAGAGCATTTTAATCAAATTTTATGACCAATGTTGTAATAATATGTCACCATTTACATATTAATAGTTGCACTAATAAAAACTAATTATTTTATTCAATACTTTCTCTCAATGTTTAAATTATTTTTTTCCATTTACAAAACATTATTTCAATTTTTCTTTTGCTACGATATGTTTTATGAATTGATATTTGATAACATTATTTTTGATGACACAATGAAAAGAGATTAATATTCATGTTAATTTTAGATATTTATGAAAATTGTATACAAATTATTTGAATAAAAAATGATCGCATTTTGTTATTATTGTTTCAGATCTGGCTCTTCAACCAAATTGCTTCACTTGTTCTTAATGTTATTGCAATATAATGGATCGTTGTAAAATATAATGAAATATTTGGTTGTTTGTTTGAATACTATGCTACTAGATATGATCTTTGGATGAAAACATAATTTAAAGTAATTTTCTATTATCAAAAAAATCTATCTTAATTATGATGTGTATAACCTATTATCTCAAAATTATTCAATGAAATATATGTAATTTTCAAAAATTACTTATTTTATATTTCTCAATGTTCTTTTTTCTATTTGAAAATAAATTTGACCGGGGAGTTAGTGCAAGATAATATTATCTAATTTTCCATAGCCCATAAATCTAATTGGGAAATGGAATGATATCTTTGCCTTAACTAGTAAATAATGCAATTTTAAGAATAAATCTATTGCATCATTGTTTCCCTTGTTGAGTAATTTTTAAGTATATATATATATATATTTATATATATAAATATATATATATATAGACCCTGAATTAGGCTCACTATAATGGTTCTTTTGTTTTTTTAAGTGTTTTAGGCTTAATATAAAATCATGAGGTAGAAATTAGGCCCACTTTGAGGGTTCTTTTGTTTTTTTAGAAGTATTTTAGACTATTTATGCTACTTTAGACTTCATTAAATTCTAATAGGATTTCTAAACTAAAAATTAATAATAAAAAATCAAGATATTGAACTCAAATAAAATACTAATGTTTTTATTAATTGGTATATGTTTAGAAAAATTAAATAAAAAAATAATTTAATTTGTAAAAAATAATATATTATTAATCATGTATTTTAAATATTGTATAGCTATGTTCAATGTGGTTACAACTGATACATAAAGAATCTGTAGTTTAATTTAGGAAGGAAGTGACTTTTTTCACCACCATTCTTATGGTTATTTTTAATAAAAATCGGATAGAGTTTTAAAAACTTGAGTTTAAATCATCTAATATGTATAATTCTACATATAAAGAATGGGTAGTCTAACTTGTAGACGAAGTGACCTTTTTTCACCACCATTTTTATGACCTTCTTTCACCACCATTTTTATGATTATTTTTAATAAAAATTAGACAAAAAATTTTAAAAACTTAATTTAAATTGCTTTTCAAGGTGGTGAATCCATTTATACATTCGAAAATGTATTTTAAAAAAAGAAAAAACATGAAATTATATTACCCAATTTCGATAAATTCCAATGAAAAATGTTATTTCATCTATTTATAATATCACTAAATTACGAAAAAAAAAAAATTAAAAAAAAAATGTAACGAGGTTTGTCTGGTTTGCATTTACATGGATTCTTTAATCGGCTCTTAACATCGATGTCACCATATTCATAGCGGTGTTCTCATTGCCCTCTTTCTCCGTTACAAGGAGAGCATGCGAAACAGGTATATATTTCTGGTCAATTCTTTTTAATGAGCAATACCTTTTGTTTCTTATATGATATATCATTTAATTATTTTTTTGTCTATATATTATGTATATTTTTTATTTCTTTTGTTCCAAGTATTATGCATATTTTTTAATTTTCATTACTAAATAATATTTAAATTTTAAAATTGATAGTTATTTATATATTTATTTTTATCTTGGAATATTAATTATTAAATTTTAAATTAATAGGTATTAATATTTATTATTATGTTGAGATAATAATATATTGGAATTATATAGAATTTGTTGTTTTTTTATTTTAATTAAAAATAATTAATTTAAAATTTCATATTTATCAAACATATGAGAGGATAAATATATTTTAAGAAAGAAATTTGATTTCTTATATTTTATTATATATATAAAACTTATATTGAGCATGGAGAGAATTACACATTTACTTAATATTGATGTAGAAAATTTTTGAAATCATGTAAAGGCTACTGAGAACAATTTGAATCACAAAAGTCATAGGATTTCTCTACCAAAATTTTGGGGAAAGAACACAATTAATAGAAACACAACTAGACATAGAAATTTATCTGGGTAATCCAACTCGGGAAAACCCCTTTTGCTTGTATTATCAACTAAGCAATCTAATATATTACCGAGAATCTAATCCAAGTCTAAGCCCCTGCAATACCTCTGACGAACTACCCAATACTTAGCCAAATAAATCATCTAGGAAGCTCTTATTTCCTAGCACAATTCAACCCATAAAAGGTAGCAATTTATCCTATGTCCTTGTGCAATTCCCAAGAGAAATAATCTTGCTCAAATCTCAATCTTGTACACCAAACCCATTGTACAATGATGAGTTAAAAATTTTCCTTCATCCAATCTCAATAGGAAATTCAAATTGCATGATCTACTAGGGCTAAGTTTAGCAGTTGCAACAATCTAACTAAAATTAAGTTCAGTTAACAAAAAGTCAACTACTCGACTAAATTCATAACTATCCCTATTATATAACTATAGATTAGTTAACTGATAGACACTAGAGATACTCCACTAATTAACTAATTTTAGCCATCAACTGGTCCACAAGTCACTGAAAGTCTTCAAAATCGAATTAACTAATAATAACTAGTGATAGGTCACATCACACATGTTAATTGACAACTAACTCAAAATTCTATGAGAGTGAATTTGAAATTTCTTCTTTGACTAAGGCAGAAGTCAAAAGAAGCCCTTCCTTGCTACAGTTTTAACACCCCCTCTTAGCAAGGAAGTGATTATAGACAACCACAATCATACCTCTGTTGAAATCAAATTTACCCCTTGATAGGGCAATGGTCAACATGTTTGCCTATTGCTCCTATGTAGGAATGTATTGTAGTGTCACAATCCTCCTCTACACACAATCTCTAAGTTGATGGTACCTAATGTTTTTATGCTTGGACCTATCATGAAGAACTAGATTCTCATAGAGTTTTATGCAACTCTGATTATCACAGTGGATTAATGAAAGATCCACCCCCTGACTGAAGAGTCCTACCAAGATTTTCCTCATCCAAATATCCTCACATGTTTCCTAACTAGAAACCAGATACTCAACCTTTTTTGAACAAAGTGAAACTAATATATGCTTCCTGTTGTACCAAGAAACTAGAACTAACCTAATACTGAAGACTTCTCCTGAAGTTCTCTTCCTATTTGAGGGACTCCTTGCCCAATATGTATGTTTGAAGTGTTTAAGCCTCATTCCATTAGTCTCTTTGTACCATGATCCATAGTCTACTATGTCTTTGAGGTATCTCAAAACATGTTTTGCTTCATTCCATTGGACTTTCGAAGGATCCACCATAAACTGAATCAAATGGTTCACTACAAAATCAATATCAGGCCTTGCGTTCACCAAGCACATGAATCAATGACCTAATCAATTGTATATATATTGTACCATCTACTACCTCTACTATGGAGGGATCATCCTTCTTCCAGTTAGTAGCTAGAGGAGTAGACATAGGCTTGTAATCATGCATGTGGAAACTTTAAAGGATATCAAAGATGTACTTCCCCTGTCCAA
>APFE030401045.1:0-13015 GCA_000404065.3 Pinus taeda | reverse complement strand
AGTCCTCTTTCTAACCTCGCAAGTCTCATCAATATTGGATTCTCCAAGGAAGAGTTATGCGAAATCTCCCACAGTGACTTGATTATAAGGCTAGTTTACTATAACAAACTTGTACGACGTGCCACGTGTGACTGTTTCAATCTTAGTGCCTTAAATTGATACGCAAAAAACTACAGGTCGCCATCTTTATGAAACTTCTTACGAAATTTCAATATTATGCTTAAAACAAAAGTTATGATGATTTTCCCAAGTTACCTATTGGGAATGTAATTCAGGAGTCTGCAAAAACCCTAACTTCCTCAGATCATATCTCCGCAAATATAGCGAGAAAAGATTTGAAATTCAGACGCGAAGTTCAGAACAATTTCAAATCAAATGGGTTTTTTGTAGCTTCTGAAACGTCGCGGAAAAAATTTATAGCGCAAATTCCACGATGACCTGTTTCGAGCAGTGAAACCCTAGAATCCAAAGCTTTTGATACGAAATGTTAGGAAACCAACTCACAAAAAGATAGAAAAGATAGATCAACACCTTAGAATTCAACCTCTTCGAGGGGGAAACCTCCTTTACATTACACAAATCAAAAATTCTTGGATGATACAAATGACTAAATGTCCCTTCTATATATAGGAGTCTAAGGGATCACAATATAATCAAGCCAACATAACAGTAATAACATAAGGGCACAAAAATGACAATAGTGGGTTTCTATGGGGCATACTAATAACAATATGGGGACAATAGGGGCACAATAATAACAATAAGTGATACAATGACAATAGTAATGGGGGAATCACTAGTATTATAGGGGCCTAACAGATTACACAGTCTTTAAGTTACAGAGGCTTTCGAGATTATATATATATATATATTCATTTCCTGTCAAGATTATTCATGTATTTAAACTGGTTCATATAGTTCTTACAATCTTGTTTTTATTGCCAAAATATAGTTATTGTAACTAGGTTGTTTAAGCTATTCCTTCCCGTAGCATTCATTATTCTTTGTTATAAATCTAATAACCTCTAAGCCACTATTTGAAATTAGTTATCCAAGTTAACTGCAACAGAGTAAATGCAAACAAAGTAATAGTACTTAGATAAATTGTCAATACTTCATCCATCTAATTCATACTACTAGCAAATAATATTAACAAGCATGCATTAATTCTTATCTGCCAAATTTATACTTCCATAAGATATTATTAGCAAATATGAAATTACTACATATATGGTAAATTCCTACTGCTAACAGATAATAATAATAGATATGCATATATTACTTATCTACCACTAAAAGATTGATTTACTACCAGATGAATCCTCTCCACCCTTCCAATGAGAATTTGGAAATTACGTCCAACAATCTGCCCCCAAGCTCCTCTTTATCCTTCAGATCAGTTTCTCAAGGTAGCAGTTCTATTGCTTCAGCCTCAGGACTCCACGTCTAGCCTACAATTCCTTTCTTCCTCCAGGGAAGATAATCTTAAAAGGGATAATTGAAAGGAATTGAGACTTCTATTGAAGAAAGTGTAACTAGGTTCGGTCTTCATAATGACATGATCTTTGTAAATGATGAAATAAAATAAATGAAATTATTTTTGTATGCCTTACTACATGGGTTTCATGAGAAAGAGGTTTATTTGTTAGTGGCTCCCATTAAGAGCCTTAGGATTTATTATTGATTCAAAGATTCAATGTCATATGAAGAAGATCTTCTTGAACCTATGTTAAATATATACACGTCTATATAAATGTCTAACAACCCTCCAAAGACAAGCACAATCCCTCTTGAAGAAGTCAGCCTCCAAACAATGTAAAAATAAGTCATGTCATATTACAGTTAAAAGACGCATATCCTTGTTGGTTTAGTTCAACTAATTTATGGACGACCAACTACTCTAAATACCTATCTAGGGTCTACACAAAAGGAGATGTACAAAACTCAGATTCCTCTGTAATTTTCGTATGGGTACAATGGAGTACATGATCTTGGATACTTATGCAAATTCGGTGGTATTTATAGTGGATAATTACTGTAACAATCTCTGAGATTTCGTGTTAAGTTGCTCAAACCTATCTCCTTGTAGCCTTGGCATTTCTATGATGATGAAGAGAACATAATCACTATCTCGGCACACTAGACAAGCTCAACATATCTATGATGATGAAGATCTGAGTGCACAGAGAAAACACAATCATGATATCGAATATTTGTGATGAGAATATCTCACAGTGACATACTTTGTCACAACATACCTCTAAGATGATGTCATGATCTCAACATAGGTTCAATTATGATCACGATATAGATATAGTCATGATCCTAATGGAGGTCTAGTTACAAGATGAAGATCTCAGTGAAGGTGTAGCTACGGTGCAACAATAATTATCTCATTGTTATGATGAATATTAGTGGAGGTACAATAATGATGACCTCGGTGAAGTAGTAGTGATGATGATGATCTCAGCAATGAAAAAGAAGAGGATCGGTTTCTTGGTCTTGGAGTGGCCTAATAGGTCAAGGTTCATGGTCTTGGTATTAATCAATTAGAATCTCTATAATAATCAGTTTGTGTGGGTTTTCCTCTCAAAGAGTGAGAGGTTTTAGCCCTGGAAGAAAGCCGACATCTTGTGTTCTTGTCTCTTTTGTTTTGGTAACTATTTGATGAACTAAGAAGACAGACTCTAATATTAACAAGCAAAGATTGCTCTAATAAGAAAATTAAAATACCTCACAAATAGTTATCATGGCTAAAAGAATCTTATTAACTTGACTTGCCCTAGATTCTTCAACATGCTATCAAAGCTAAGGTGTTGAAGTCAAGGAAAGGGCATAAAAGAGACATTCAATGATCAAGTTTCAAGAAGGGCATCAAAGCAAGTTTAAGGGATTTTGTCTATATAATCAAGGATATAGTCTACAACAAAAAGACAATTTAGTGTTATAGTAACACTGATTTGGATCATTATCTGAAGTTCTCGAATAGTTTACCTCAGGCTCAAATTCAGACTCCCTTCTAAAATATTCAGATGGTGATTACAGACCTACAATTTGGGTATGATCACATTCTCCCATAGTTTGATAACTTATACTTAATCTTACTCAAAATTAAGTCTCGATGTTAGTGCTCAAAACTTGGATCACATTCAAAAGAAGAGAAGGTATTTTTCGATGCTAACTCAGTCTCTCTATTCAGTGTACAAATAACCATGGTGCTAGCCAAGAAATTTGGTGTCATTACAATCTCTGTCATACCACTGTGACTTCAGTAACTTATAGTATGGAGAAGCTTCGGTGCTTGGTTTTGGACAAGGCAAGAAGGTCTCAAAGGAGATCTTTGAAAATGGATTTCAGTTGTTCATGCTAGGAAACTCAAGCAAGGATCTACAATAAAATCACATCAACTCGAAGATCACCTGGAGGAAGTGTCAGTGCATCTTCAACATAATCAAGGTGAATATTCTATCTTCTCTTTCCACGTAAGTATCTTTCATTCTATAATCAAGTTTGGTTAAATTCTTTGTGTTTGCAAGGAGATCTATAAATTAGTCGGGTCATCAAAATTCCTTGCATAAGAAAGGATGATAGATATAGTCCCTGGAAGAGAAGTCATTGGTATCTATGGAAAAGGCTCTAAAGGTCAAGAATTTTTTGAATGCATGGAAAAGGATCAAGGGGCTCATAGGATTCTTATGAAATCAGTCAAAGGTCCTCTCATCCTTATGTAGCAGGAGAGGAGACATAAAAGAGATATATAAAATGCTAAAAGATATACTCTCTGAAATTCAATGAAGAAGGTCATATCACTTAGACTTTATTGAAGGTATCAAAGAATGAAAGAATATCGTCATGAGGATCTCAATTGGGAGATCCAAGATAGATGATAAGAAGATAATCATCATTGATCTAACTGATATGCAAGGTAACAAATGTCCATAAACAAGAAGGTTACCTCATTCAGCAAATTGTGGTCTCTATGCTAGATAGAAAAAGACAAGTTGAAGGAAAAAGTGTTGAAGGTTAAAGGACTCAAACATTTGTAGAAAGGAAAGGGAAGTTTGGTCCTCAAGAAAGACAAAATAGTGTTATGCAAAAATTATGAAAAGAAAACTCATATCGCCGAAAAGATAGAGGAAGCTAAAGAAAATGACCAAGGAAAGAGGGAGTAAAAAATCTATGCTATGATTTAGATGGTATCCCTCACAAAATGGTCATATCATAAGCTCTTAAATTTTTTGTTATAGATATGACCATGATAATAAGATGCATCGTGGCATCATGGAAGCATTAGAAACAAGATCTCGTGACATCACGATGGGAATCATGAGGGAAAAAATCCATGACAGTTAAACATGAAGGATATAGCTCTTGGTTACCTCATTGGACATTGAAGGAAAGGATGAAGTCATCTAGGACAAGGCTCATCATACATCAAGTCAAAAAGGAAACATCTGCCAAACGGGGATATGCAAGATCCTCAAGAATCTTTGATGGAATCCTCATTGGAGGGATCACTAATCTAGAGAGGAAGCAAGTGTTTCATGAGGAACTCCAACTTATGGAATTCATGGGATGATGGTATGATGAAGTAGATCAAAGGATTGAAGGTATTTTCAATCAAGGGAGCTGCTGAAAGAAGCCTAGATGACCTAAATGTAAAATGAGGTATGTATGCTTGTATTTAATATTATAAAGACATATCATATGGTTGCAGGTAACATGGCGTTGGAAATAACATTGAGAGGGGGGGTGAATAAATATTATCAAATCAATAACCTTTTCATTTCATACTCAGATTTATATACACTACTTCAATGAAGGTAACTTGCGTGTACACACAACTGTCTTTAAATAAACCAACATATATCCAACAAACTTATGATTCATTTAATTCATCATATGTTGATCTTTAATCAGTGCATCAATACTTCATTAACCATATAAATAGTAACCATGTGCAGTAATAATAGAATAAACCATCACACATAAGAAACACACATGAACACCGATATTTAAGGTGGAAACCCAATGCGGGACAAAAACCACCTGTTGTTGTCTTCTTTTAATATAAGAAAAACTTGTTTACAATCTTGTACTGGTGTAGACTCATACCAGTATGCAGGCACCCACCTACAGAAGGCTACAACCTTCTCTCATTCTCCAGCTTCTAACCCCTAGCTATTGTACTAGCCGATCTGTTTACTAGTACATAGGCACCAGCTTAAAAAAGGCTCCAACCTTCACTCATTTTCTAGTTTCTAATGGAAGGGAGCTCCAACCCCCTAGCTCTTCTACTAGCTGATATGTTTACCAGTATGTAGGCACCGACCTACAGAAGGCTATGACCTTCTCTCTTCCTTCACAGACCACGTTTCATAAATTTTCAGATTGGATACTCCTGGAATACAACACCACAATCCGAAGGCCTCGTTTCATCCAATTTTCATACTGGACCCACCAAAAAAATTGAAGCTCATAATCAATCACCACTGCAATACAACCAATCACTGAAGAAAATCACAATCAATCAATCTAAACATTCAAAGCACAGTCACCAGAACACATAACAGAACCCAGAACTCTACAACAACTAGAACCAACTACAATTTCAAAATTATATTTCATAATTTATACACTAATTCGATGTGACGAACTAGCATGTATACACACTTTTATCAAAGAGAACCAACGTACATATATGAAAATACTAACTTAAAACTTCACAACTATTCCAGACTTCTGTCATACACAGATCATAACATTTACAGAATAAAACATGCGTTGGTATTTAGATCTAACCCAATCAACATCAAATCATGCAATGATAAGTCATTTCAGTTCTTATGATCATGATTTAAATTTGTATCAAAGGTGCAAAAAATACTTCAGATCATCTCATAATCATAGCCCCTACAACATAACATATTCCTCAAATAGAAGTATTCCTCATAAATCCATTCACTTGCACACTATGGCCTAATTATCTTCTCCTCCTTATATAGTTTTAGGCCTTTCTTAATACCTTGGACCAAAAACACTTAGGATTAATACCTTGGACCAATACCTTGAACCAAATACCTCGGACCAAATACCTCAAACCAATACCTTGGACCAAATACCTCGGACCAATACCTTGGACCAAAACCTTGATTTTCCATCCCATACAAACTTTTCCTTTTGTGAAAGTGCATGTATACATATACTCTCCTTTTTTTCTGTTAACCCGCATGTATACGCTACTTGGACAAAACGAACCAGCATATACTTCTTAAACCATTTCTGGAGTCTGATCTGTAATCCTTTGTTGTTAACCTATTGCATTGTGAATTGTCATCTATGTGAGTTGCCATCAAGGACAACACCTGTATCATAATGCCAACACAATGATCACTACTTCTATCTTGAGAAGCATGATCAAGGGAAAGGGATCTTCTCCTCTGAAATAATGTAGGAAGGCATAAGTTACTCTAGATGAAATCAACATAATATGCCATCATATGAAGTATGATGTGGTTGACTACAATTAAGGAACTCTGATTGGAAGCTTCTGAGAATGGAATTTGTAAGAGGAAGAGATCATGAGATATGCAACCATGATGAAGGCAATCAACATCCAAAGGACCAAGAATATTTGACTAGGAAATCTCCTTGAAAGACATGAAAACTCTTATGGAAGTCTGAAAAGATGGAGACCCTTGACTATGAATATCTTTGGGAGATGTGTCAACATGTATGTAGGATGTTGATACCCACAGGAAGATGTCATGATGAAGAGCCATCCCTTAAGGTACTATTTTATTTAATGTCATGTTTTGATTTCTTGAATAATATCTGGGTGAGTTCATGCAAGGCTACTAGAACAAAAGTTGTAAGTGCAAGTACAACTAGCATTCATGTGGTGGATAGAAACTCCTGAAAGAAACATGATGAGGAAGAAGTAGCCATATGGCGAAGGGTCCAAATATGTATCAATAAGGCCACTTTCCATGAAGAAAGTAATGACATGATGAACCAAGAAAGAAAGTGATGGATCACTAATTCCCTATAAGGAAGAAGCTCGACTGAATTTCATGACATCAACGAAGGAAATTCATCAAGCAGTTGAAAGGACCATGAAGAAGAAGTTGTTGATGCAAAGGAGAGTCCCTAGTTAAGAGGGAGCTCTGACAAGTCCCTAATTGAGAGGGAGCTTGGGTAAGTTCCTGGTCAAAGGGAACTTGGGTACATTCCTTTACAGGGATGGGAATATCTTCCCTAGTTGAGAGGGAGAGATAGAAAAAACATTCTTGTCTTCACTTGGGAAGAAATAATGGAGGATTGGGTAATCATCTAGTATATGATGCTCTTTGAGGATGTGTAGGGCATCCAAGATAAGAGTAGGTAAGACGACCGATATTCTTTAAGGGTTGGGAACCCAAGATAAGAATAGCCTAGAAGGTCATACTCAGTGAACACCCAGGTGGGTATCTCCCTTGAGAGACAATGATGAAGGTGTATATAGTCATTGGTATCACCAACATTGTGCTATCATCTAATGAGAGATATATATGCCAGTCAAGGTCTTGTTTTGGAAACAATGTTGGTTACTATGATGCTATACAGATGGGTTACCAATCTGATTCTTCTTATGAGGAATTCTTCAAATTGAGAATGATCAAGTACCATTATGAATACCTCTCTATTTAAGAGGGAGTGTTGAAGAAAGTGTAACTAGGTTCGGTCTTCATAATGAAATGATCTTTGTAAATGATGAAATAAAAGAAATGAGATTATTTTTGTATGCCTTTCTACATGGGTTTCATGAGAAATATTCTTATTTATTAGTGGCTCCCATCAAGAGCCTTAGTATTTTTTATTGAGTCAAAGAGTCAATGTCATATGAGGAAGCTATTCTTGAGCCTATGTTCAATGTATAGAAGTCTATAGAAATGTCTAACAATCCTCAAAAGACAAGCTCAATCCCTCTTGAAGAAGTCGGCCTCCAAACAATGTAAAAAGAAGTCATGTCGGCTTATAGTTAAAAGAACCATCTCTTCGTTGGTTCAAATCAGCTAATCTATTGAGGACCAGCTACTATAAATACCCAGTTAGGGTCTGCAAAAAAGGATAGGTACAACACTCAGATTCCTCTGTAATTTTTCAAATGGGTATAGTGGAGTACAAGATCTTGGATATCTCTGCAACTTCGGTGGTATTTACAGTGGGAAATTACTGTAAAAATCTTTGAGATTTCATGTTATGTTTCTTGGACCTATCTCCTTATAGTCTTGACATATCCATGATGATGAAGAGAACACAATCACTGTCTCGGCATACTAGACAGTATTGGCATATCTATGATGATGAAGATCTCGGTGCACGAAGAAAACACAATCATGTTCTTGGTATATTTGTGATGAAGATATCTCACAGTGACATGCTATTTCTCAACATACCTCTAAGATGTTGTCATGATCTCAGCATAGATTCAATTATTATCTTGGTATAGATATAGTCATGATCATGATGGTGATATAGTTACAAGATGAAGATCTCATTGAAGGTGTAGCTATGGTGAAACAGTAATGATCTTGTTGTTATGATGAATATATGAGTGAAGGTATAATAATGATGACCTCGGTGAAGCAGCAATGATAATGATGATCTCCGAAATGAAAAATAAGAGGGTTGGTATCTTGGTCTTGGAGTGGCCTAATAGGTCAAGGGTCATGGTCTTGGTATTCATCAATTGAAATCTCTATAAGAATAATTTTGTTTGGGTTTTCCTCTAAGAGAGTGAGAGGTTTTGGCAGTGGCACAAATCCAACATCTTGTGTTCTTGTCTCTTTTGTTTTGGTAACTATTTGATGAAATAAGAAGACACACTCTAATATTAACAAGAAAATATTGTGCTAATAAGAAAATTAAAATACCTCACAAATAGCTATCATGGCTAGAATAATTTTATTAACTTAACTTACCCTAGATTCTTCAACAATTTCAAGATTGTTAAGAGAACCTGGGAAAAGTATATATATATAATATATATTATATATATATATATATATATATATATATATATATATATATATTATATATATATTAAGGCGTTTCTAATTTGAACTCGTGTGAAATCAAGTCAATTTTTTTGGATTCTCTATATAATGCTTATGTGTTGTGTTTTCAATT
The DNA here is from genome assembly GCA_000404065.3 of Pinus taeda. NCBI lineage: Eukaryota > Viridiplantae > Streptophyta > Pinopsida > Pinales > Pinaceae > Pinus > Pinus taeda. The sequence continues at coordinate 3,844 of APFE030401045.1, read as the reverse complement.
TGTTGGCCTCATGAATTATTTATTGCCTTGATTGTTGACTTGCGCATGTCCATGTTGTTTTTTTTTGGAAATTTTATGATTGTTATTGTGAATTCCATTTTGGTATTCTTGCCCTTTGTTCTTTTTTTGAATTTGTGTTGTAACTTTCATTCTTGGGATCTTAGGGAAAAATCATTCAGTGTGGCAAATAAGCCACAGAGCTCTGGTAAGAGAGCCGAGGAGGCCCCAACACATAGTTGAAGAGCATAAACAAAATAAAAATATGAAAAAGGCTAGGCTTGGTTGATTCTTGGAAAATACCATCACTTATGTATGTTGGACCATTGCTACTAAATATGAAAACAAGAAAAGATAAAAAAGTATACATACAAAAAATTGTTTGTGTGAACAACAACATCACTACAAGAAGTTCTCTAAACTCTAGTTTTATAAGACATATCTTAATGTATGATATGTCCATGACTAGGTGGATAGTAGTATTATAGCCAAGAAGGTTGGTTGAGTCCAAGGGAAATAATGGAAAATGGAATTCCAGCCATGAAAATGGCATGAAGGAGGCTCCCTTGACCTTAACTAAATTTACATAAATAAATTTGCAATATGTTCATGATCATGCTAATGTTTATATACATATATGAATATCATTATGACTGCAATCTTTTTCCAAGAACCATTCTTGTGGAAGAATTATGGTTTATATTCATTTAATGAAAGCATGGATGGCATGTAATATTCTCGGTCGTGTGAGGGATCAATTGGGAAAAAGTATCCTTGACTGGTCTATGATTTTAATATCATGTGAATATTATTCTTACATTATACCCATGTTGCAATATGAGCAAGGAATGTTGAAGGATATATCAACAAAATGGAAATATTGTGATTTGCAACATGTTGTGTAAGTGTGTATGTTTTATTGTATCACGTGTACATTATATTGCACCCTTTATATGTGCATATGTGTTGTGTAATGTGTTGGGGTAGATAAGTATGGGACTATCTGGGACCATGTTTTGTGTAAAAGAGTTGATTTGAAAGTGGAGGCACAAGCCTCTGGATTCCCTTGATGGTGGATGTATCAACATTTGGATTCCCTTGTTGTTGATTTGAGGGTGGATGCATAAGCCTCTAGATTCCCTTGAGCATGGAATTATTAACCTCTGAATTCCCTTGGTACTGAATTGAGGGTGGAAGCATAAGCCCTTGGATTCCCTTGAGGGTGAAGGTATTAAGCTATTGATAACCTTGTTGTTGATTTGAGGGTGGAGACATAAACCTCTGGATTCCCTTGAGGATGGAGGTATCAACCTCTAGGTTCTGTTATTGATGATTTGATGGTGGAGGCATAAGCCTCTAGATTCCCTTGAGGGTGGAGGTATCAACCTTAATATTTCCTTACTACTAATTTGAGGATGGAGACACAAGCCTCTAAATTCCCTTGATGGTGGAGTTATCAACCTATAGATTCCCTTGTTATTGATTTGAGGGTGGAGACCTATGCCTCTATATTCACTTGAGGGTGGAGGTATGAACTTTTGGATTCCCTTGTTGTCAATTGAGGGTGGAGGTGAATGCCTCTGGATTCCATTGTTTTGGGAAAGGGTGGAGGAAAGCATGGGAATCGCCTAGTATGGGTGAATGGAATTGACTCTAGGACAAACATGCTATGACTTAAATATATCATAGTGCACAACAAAAGCACCAGGAAGACTACAAGGAGCCATAGAAAGTGGTTGATCCAATGAAAACTTTCCATGTGAATTTAGTTCTTGAGCAAGAAAATTATATATATATAAATGATGTGAGTAAGTGAGATACATTATAAATCTCACAGTGATTTATGCTAGGACTGAGTATGTTTTGCATTGCATTCATCATTATAACATTGACGATGATGTTTATCCAAGGGTAAGGGGTTTGAGACAACCCCTTTGGGAGAAATCCCCTCTTATAAACAATTGTAAATATTTCATGTATTTTGATTATAAACTAAAAGGCATGAGAGTTGGGACACATATTCTAGATTTTGAGGAAGGAGATTGCTTGGAATTTGAAAGAGCCTTGACTGGTTTCATGAAAATCATTTAAGGGTTGGTAGGTGTGCCTTAAATGGACTCATGTTATAAATTAATTAAGCAGGAAAGGAACACAACATATGGCATTCCTACCTTGCATAATTCCACAAGGCAGAGTAGAAAAAACTTTAGAAGGATGAGTTGCACAGGCAGAGGGGAAAATTGAAGTCAATTAATAGTAGAGTGGTGCAGGGAGCTAAGAAAACAACATCCCCACCAACACCCAGAAAGGAAAGTGTCATTATGGCTGAGAAGGAAGTTAGGAGAAATAGAAAATGTTGCAACTACGTAATGGGAATTATTATCACACTCCATGCAAGGGGAGACAACGATTCTCTCAGGGGTGGATGACGCCCCACACACTAAAAGAAAGAGATAAATTTGTTAAGAGGGAATCCATACGTAGCGAAGGGTGAAAAATAGAGAGAACACCAGACAATATAGAAAGAAGCTTAGGGAAAACATGACAAATAAAGGAAAAGAATTAGGGGGAGGTTCGTAGAAGCATTAGCTATGCTACAGAGGAGGAAAGAAAGTATAAAGCCAGAGGAAAAGAACACATAGCTATGTCTCACTACGAGAACACAAGGAGCAGATAAAATGCTTGATTGAGCATTGGGAGATGAAAGCACATCTCCAAGTGAGGACACTAGTCTTTGGATTCCCTGTAAGAGTAGAGTGTGGTGATGGATTTCTCTGGATTCCCTTAACAACTTGGGTGGAGACCTATTCCTTCGATTCCTTATAAGGATAAGCCCACCTCTTCTTGTTTTTTGGTTCAAATAGTGGATATATGGGTTTCCAGGAATGGGTGGAACCACTGTGTGAAGGAATTTGTTGAGGGTAGAGGTAATAAACCTTTGGATTCCGTCATTTGGTTTTCACTGGGGGTGAGACTCTGGATTCCCTACCTTGGCCTGTAATGATATAGCCACATTTTCTTATTAAAGTAGTTGATGTGTGGAGGTGGTGGACCTATGAATTCCCCAGAGAGATATTGACTCCAAGAATTAGTTGGTCGGTCAAGGTGGATGGTCCTCTACAGTCTCTGTTTTAGCTAGCATCTTTAGTTAAATCCCTTGAGCACTATCCCTCAAGCTCCAGAATCTTGCTTGAGGGTGACTACTACAAAAATACTTGATTACAATGTGTCTAAGGTTGGGTATAGAGTTGAAGTCCCACACTTAGTTCCTTGGACCAATCTATCAAAGATAAGTGTCTTCCCATACATGTTTTGAATGCTTTATGTTTGTGTAATGCACTGATTTATTATAGTATGTACTATCGAGGAACCAATCATTCCTGTATAAATGAACATTGTTGTTTTAAATGCATGGATAAGGAATGGTTAAATTATTTGTGTTGGACTAAGGACTATATTGATATGGTTTTAATGTGTTGGTTCAATGCATGTGATATGTCAAGAAGTGTGATTTTTTTGTCTATTTAAGGAAGGTTAATTCCTTGTATATTTCCTAAGTAAACGGAAGGGTTTCCTGTATGTACTTGTGAGCTTGTTTTTTGTTTATTATTGGTCGAGAGGCCTATAGATTGGTGAGTTGTGATGATACTAAAATTCATCAGAAGGGGCCATAGTGAAGATGAATAGGTTGGGCATGTGTATGTGCTAGACACCTAAAAGAAATGGTTATTTAAGCCCGGTTTAGATGATACTAAGCTTAGAGATATAGTTGGGTTATATATATATATATATATGAGACCATCCAAGCTATCGCTCTTGAGCTTAAACTATCTCAACCCACCTCATC
>APFE030401041.1:0-14254 GCA_000404065.3 Pinus taeda | reverse complement strand
CTATCTCTACTAACACTTGGTCTTGTAACCTATCCCAACTCAATGGTGTCTTGCATGGCCTACCATTCAGGGTTTGATAAAGAGGCTTCTCAATTGAGTTGTAGCAATTGTTATTGTAAGAAAAATCACCCAAAGATAACTACTTTTCCCAATGGGTTTGGTTATGCATAACATAAATCCTAACCATGTCTTCCATCACTTAATTTACTCTTTCAATTTTCCCATCCATTTCAAGAAGATATGTTGTGCTCAAGTTCAACTAAGTCTCTAGTGTTGATTGTAAACTTGTCCAAAACCCAAAGGTAAGCCGAGAGTCTCTATCCAAGATGATTTTCTTCGGAAACCTATGAAGATGAATAATGTCACTTGTAAATGCTCATGCCATGTGATGATGTCATATGTTCCTTTAACTGGAATAAAATTAGCACTTTTGGTCATTTTATCAACTCCAAGCAAAATGGAATTATGTATTCGCAACATATGAGACAATTCAACACTAAAATCATTGGTTATGAGTTCATATTTGGACACAAGAATGTCATGTGATTGTAAGAGTCTTGCTAGGTGGTGATTATTGACCTTTACTGACTAACATTCAATGTATTTAGTGACAAATTGGACTACATTATGTTTCATACATGTCCAAAGGAAAAGCTACTTCATGTCTACATGCATCTTCACACCAATATGTGAAAATAAGTAATCTATGGAATTCTTTGAGGATAGTGCTTTGAATATATCCTTCCTCTAATATGTACTTCCTCTCTTGAAATTGCAATAACCCATTTGCCTCAACGATATACCCTTTAAACTTAGGCTTTAATTGCCTCCCATTCTAAAGTACCAATTTAAGCTTTAAATAACATATCTCGAAGGAATTGTCCAAACACTCACTCCCTCAAATTGACCTTTAAAAGCATTAAAGAGAATATCTACAATCCTCTACTCAACACATTCACCACAACATTCTCATTTTGCTTCAACTATGAAATTCCAAATATTATACTCTTAAATTCACTCCATCACCATTGTGAAGAGATACTGTGATTAAAACAAATCAAACTATTCTCCATAAATAAAGTAACTTGAAAAGTACCATTTTTCCGTTTAGTTTAGTTTTGATTGATACTTAAATATTCCCCAATAAACTAATGTATGAGCTTATACATAGGATAGATATATGATCTTTAATTGTCATATGAAAATATTCCTGAAGTAATACACTTTCCTACTATTTTTAATGTTGTTTTTATTATTGTTCACGACTTTGCAAAAGTTATGAATATATTTTATCTTAAAATTCTGATTATCATTCTTTATCTTTGTGATTGTTTAGTTATTTATTTTTTACTTAAAGATTAAGGAATATATATATAAAGACTTTAATACAATTGAATAATGAAAGTGAAAGTGGATGGCAGTGGCAATGGTAGGGTGAACAATGAAAATTAACACTCACACAAAAGACAATATAAAAAATTATGTCAATATCCATAAATATCAACTCATAATTGAATTCATAATATATTTATTTTTTTTTATATTAAATTTAATATAACATTTAATTGCTATAAAAATATTTTGCAAAAGATGTTAGCTAATACAAAGCCAAGACACATAGATGGTACGAAAAGGTGATTGAGATATGATTGAGATATCATGACACAAAAAGGGAAATATTTCGAAAGTCACATGCCCCCAATTCCTCTAGGTGGTGGCATAAGAGTTAATCCGACCCAATTTTACATTTGGAAAGGGAGATATGCAGATTTGAAATGTCCTTTTACATCAACTTGCATCATGGATAAGCCAAGTGTTATTTGGGAGGTCAACTCATCACATGATAGGGAAATTATGTCAATTGTCAATATTTCATCTTTATTAATAATTATGGGATTCATAATTCTAATGGGAATGTGTTATTTGCTCAGTAGTAGCCTACTACTACTACTGAGCAAATTTGGACGTTGATTGTCAATATTTCATCTTTAGTAATAATTATGTGATTCATAATTCTAATGGGAATGTGTGTCATTTGCTCAGTAGTAGCCTACTTCAAGCTTGGGAAATCTCTCTGAGCTCTCTGCACAAAGGATAAATTTGGGGCTTGACTGAAAATTGGGGGATGTATCGAAGTGATCACCAACATAGATTGGAGCGAGAGATCCAATCCCTGCAAAAGGAGATTCTTTACCTTCAACTAAGATTTAACTAGTTCGCAACAAGTTTGGTATCGACCATGGAGATTATAGTGGACTAATAGGAATGTGTGTCATTTGCTCAGTAGTAGCCTACTACTACTACTGAGCAAATTTGGACGTTGATTGTCAATATTTCATCTTTAGTAATAATTATGTGATTCATAATTCTAACGGGAATGTGTGTCATTTGCTCAATAGTAGCCTACTTCAAGCTTGGGAAATCTCTCTGAGCTCTCTGCACAAAGGATAAATTTGGGGATGTATCAAAGTGATCACCAACATAGATTGGAGTGAGAGATCCAATCCCTGCAAAAGGAGATTCTTTAGCTTCAACTAAGATTTAACCAGTTCGCAACAAGTTTGGTATCGACCATGGAGATTATAGTGGACCAAAGGATGCATCTTCAATAGGTAGCAGACAAAATTTGCACTCTTTGAAACCAAATTGAGGAGCTTTGGGAAGGCATGGTCCAAGACATGCCAGCCTCCCCTTTTACCGGTAACTATATTAGTAATGACAATGGGATGGTTCCTAATTTGAATGTTGTTACTCCCCCTATGGAGTCGAAACATGTGCATAAGGTAGAAAAATATTGTCTACATAATTAGTTTCTATGGAGATTAAATTTTGTTGGATTTTAGGGTTATATTGGAGGTTATATACATACATAATCCATATAACAGTAGACTCCTTATAGTTAGACATCAAGCTAGAAAAAAAGATTACATTAATTTTCCTAAACTACAGTTTCTATACTCTTGTTATAATGTTGCAAGTCCAAGTACAAATATTAATATAAAATATTTCTTGTTATGATATAAAAAATAAAAAAAAAATAAAAAAATAAAAAAAAAAAAAAAAAACATGAAATTTGGTAATTGTCATGTTATTATATCTACTTCCAACACTATATATATAGTGATCCTATAATGATTATATGTCAAATTTAATTATTATTTTTTAAGTTTGTAAAGTTTTTGTAATGTTTTACCTATATTAGTTGTCAAATTATATAACTAGTTATTTTCAATTTTTAATGGGTGGAATGTTTCGATTTAAGAAATTTCCTATCAAATATTAATCATAAAAATAAAATAAAATAAAATATAAAAAAATGCCATGTTTACAAAATATTATTAAAAAAATAAACTAAATTTAAATTTAATTTAAATTTAAAAAATTACAATTCCACGTATACATATATTTAATGAAATAAAACATAATCTGCACTTGTTTGACATGATCTCTCTTTGGTGATGACCAGCTATTATGCTACTTAATTTTCCATGCAGAAATCATCTAATAGGTTTCCCATCACTATACCTTTTATATATAAAGAAATGGAAGCCTTGTACATCATACAATCACGTACGTAATTTGATACTAGATCTACACAAAATACATGGACATTACTAGCTAGCTAGGTACAAGCTCATAGAAAATCACCCATGGGACATATGACCAAGAGTCTAAGTGGTAACATCACCTAACCAAGTAACCTCAATAGAATACCTAATATAAATATGGCCACTAACTATGATAAACAACCCATAAACTAGTTAACACAATTTAATATTATTCCTCCATGCAATCGAGTGAAAAAAATAGCCTTCCCACTCAAGTGACATCTCCTAATTGTGTTTTCTATTTTCTTAATGTCTTTGCAATTTATTTAACTAGCAATTGTTGCCAAAGGGGCAATAAAAATATATTTAAAAATGTTTATTAGTATTTAGTTAAAATACATTGAAATGCAAAATAATGTGGAGCCACAATTTTGATGAAATTGTTGGTGTGTTTTTGGTGCAGTATAGTGATGGTCACTAAAGAGTTTTATAGATTACAACTTGATTTAATGATGTAATGAAATTCCAATGAGATGTTAACATTGACAATATATTGTTGTAACCTGAGCAATGTAGTAGTTGTAATCAGAGGTTACAATCTCTATTAATAAATCAAGAAATATAAAACTATAGCAATGTATTATAACTAAAACAAATGCATTAATATATTGTAGCAAGGGGATACAAAATATAAGTGAGAGGTAATAAACAAAAAGAATTGTGATACATGATTGACATTGGTTAACAACAATTTAACCATGGTTGACTATTATAGCTGGTGTTAAACCATGCTTGACTATGGTATGTTAGAAAATTATATATTACAGAGCAATGGAACACAAAATATTGTAGAAACAAAAACACAAAAAACACATAAAAAAAGAGAGACACAGATATACATGGTTCACCCAATTTGGGCTACATCCACAGAGAAACAACCAATCCTTCCTTTTATATTATCTGACAAAATGAAGAGATACAACCTACAATAGATCCATTGTAATTCCCTCTTCGCTCTCACACAATCTCTTATCTCTTTCTCGCTCAGAATACACATCTTCATAGTCGCAATACAATTCCCTCATATATATGGTGAGGGGTTGCCTTTTAGGGAAAAAAAACCCTAAATTAAACATAACTTATACCGTCAGATTATCCGCCTAATGAACGACTCATAGTGACTACGAAATTACAATATTTTACAAGGCAAGTTTACATTTATTTTTAGCTTCGAGGATGCTGCCCGTGAACCCCCACCAGGGGGGGCTCATAAGAATCATCGTCGCCCTCTGGCAGTGAAAAATGGGTGGTGTTGCTGCCCCATTACAAACTAGGGTCCAATGCGGCAATACCTCTAAATAAAGAAGATAATCAAGCTCCACACCCAACATGGTGGAACATCTTTTTCAGAGCATGGATTATTATGTGGGAAAGCTACATATCGCAAAAAAAAATGTGCGATATATTTAACCACACAAAAACAATTTTCCTTTCATTATGGCGCATCAAATAAACAAAATTTCCATATTAATAGTGGCATTGCATGAAAAAATATTTGTGTGCAATGAGACATATTAATTTCCTTTTTCATACAATACATTGCATCACATTAAGAAAATGCTTTCTCCTCCAAAAATTAAGAATTTAATCAAAAGGTGAAATCTCTTTTACTTCATTCTTTCGATTCGTCATTATATATTATTTTTCACTTATATTATTAATGTGAGATGTACTGGTTTTTGCAAGGTTTGCAATCAACTTATCCAACAAGGAGATATGATCTATGGAGGAGGAAAGTGTATTTGATCTAATTTATCTGCTAATCAAGGACCTCTCATGCATAAAACCTACAGTGGATGAAAATCTAATAAGAATAAGATTTTGAATAATTTACTTAGGTTTTTCCTTCTTTTCTTTTGTCATTGTGGATTGAATAAAAACATGAAAACAACATATTGATTAGCTATTTATATTTACTTGTTGAGGACACACTTGTACTTGGGGGTGGGTGAATCAGTATAAGTCAATTTTTACTTATTTAAACATGCATGAACCATAATAAAGCAATCACTTATGAGATCTATAGGCTGCATAACATGGAACATAAGGTTTACATGGAAACCCCTTCAGGAGAAGACATCAAAATTTATTTTTATAATTCTTTGGAGAAACCAACATATTGTTACAAATATCTGTAGGCACCAACATACTCTTCCAAATCTTCATAGACACCAATCCCCACTATTAAGCACCAACTTAGCAAGGTACACCAAACTCTTTGTTTGTGTAACACAAACCTACATATAACTTCTTTAAAAATGATATACTCACCAAAACACTCGATCTGCTTGTTGCTTCTTCATATCTACTCATTGATATTCCAAGTGAAAGTTATGGTAACTTTCTCAAAACTTATTGATTTTTGGGTTCATCCCAAGTGAAAACTTTTACAGCATATCACATGATCAATTTATTATATCTAATTCTAAAAATTTTACCCAATTCACTTCAAAATGTTTTGCATCGCTAAAAATTTCATAATATGAAGTGTCCTATGAAAAATAATTATAGTGAAAATTCCACGATCACTCTTTTGAAATTTATTTTAAGACCATTCACAAACCCTAACTCCCAAAAGGTATATCTCCAAATTATAGTGAACTAGAATATTAAATTTTTATAAAACATATATTGAGTTGTTTTCTCAATATGCTCAAAATTTCGCAATTTGATTCTTCACTCAAAGTGAATTATAGAAAAATTTCCAAGTTCACTCATTTAGAATTGATTTTAGGACCATTCACAAACCCTAACTTCCATAGGGTATATCTCTGAAGTTATAGTCAATCAGAATATGAAAATTTTACCAGACATACCTTGAGGGTAAAATTTCATCCTCCGATTCTTCAAAGAAATAGAATTATAAAAAATTTTATAAATTCACTTGTTTGAATCTAATTTCAAAATAATTCACAAAGCCTAAATTCCACATGGTATATCTTTGTGTTTAGAGGTTTTTCATTGATGTCAAAGCAAGGGTTAGCCAAACATGGTCAAATTTAGATGATCTAAAGGAGCTTGTATGATGTCATCATGATAACTTCCTAAGAAATAGAATATGAATGCAAAGATCTAGATCACATCCATTCTCTAACTTTTTTGGAAAAGCTACAACACTTTTTTAAGTTCCTCTTGTTTTTCATGTTCTCTAAGAAGATGATAATAAGTGATTTGGTTGGGAGCACATCATCGTTGTATCGTATCTTCCAAGATGTGGCAAACATGATCTAATTTCCCTAATTTTCAAAAGTTGTTCATCAAGATGTTATATGTCACCACATTCGAAAATCATCCATTCCTTTTCATATCTTTAAAGAGCATTAAGGCTTCTTCCAACGTTTCTGTTATGCAAAGAGTATCAATCAAGTTTGGAATTATTCATTGTTCTTTGAACTACCATGATGGCAACATACAATCTCCTCTCAACCATTTGACTTTGACCATGTTTGGTTGGCCCTTTATCTGACACCAATGAAAAACCTATCTCCCTCTTTGCCATTGATCGTAACACACTTATAATAACTCCCCCTAAGATAATGCTTCTCATGTCATCATCCTTCTTGATCTTTCTCCTCTTGTTACAGGCCATTTTTTCGCACTCAAGCAAAAGGCCCCAAACCCGGATCTCTCGCCATTTATTCCACTTTGCATAAATTCTCTTCAAGGCCAAAAGAAAATTTATTCCCAAAATTTATAATATTCATGGATTACATTCGCTCAAAACCCTAATTTAAGGCTCCATCACACTTAACTTCAATGCAACCTGTGATGGTGCAGGTTGCACACTTGCAACTTATGATAGTCATCACAAATTTCCTTCACTAAAAGTGTGGTGACACTTGGAAATGAGGAAAAATAAAATAGAATTTCTAAGCTTCCTTATCTAGAAGCTTCATGAGTCAATTCATCTATTTTATATTGAATATGATCTTGAATTGCTACTACTGAGGATTTATCCCTCATCTCATGGAACTTACCTCCTTCCAAAGTGGATCTACCCCTAGTATCGTGGATCTAAGACTACTTCATTTACCCTATTAAAGTAGTACCTACTATAGAGTCTTGTCTTGGTTGGCTTTTGTAGGCTGATTTTCCCCTTATGTTGTTAGTTTGATCTTGGAGGTCCATAATCCATCCTTATGCATTGGTGAGATTGAAGGCTTTATCATTGTTGAAAAGAAAGGATGAGAAGGTTGGGAGAGATTCACAACATCAAGGCATCAACAAGGGTTGTGATCTTTCTCTGTTATCATAAATACAAATTGCATTATTTTTCCCATATATCATGTCTTTGATTATACATGTGTAGAATAAGGTTCCTTGATCTTTTTTTTAGAGTTATTTTAACGTATCATGTTGTATATCATGGTCTCTTTCCTTGCCATGGCTAACTTGCAGGCTCTACTTTCTGGAGTTAAAGTTTGATTTGGAGTGACTGGGTGAAGAGAAGAAGGAATCTTGTAGCGAACACCAGGTAGGTCTTATTCTTATACTTCAAATATCTCTAGGGAAAGATAGTGTTGTTTGTTTGTTTATTTCTAGGTTACGCCACTGAACCTAGGGAGATTCATTTTGTCCGCAGAAGGGATTTATCTAGAAAACACCCCCTTTGACATTAATGGAAAAGGATAACTCCCCCTATCTTTTCTGCCACTAAGGAAAGCTCATCCTGAGCTTGTGCTTCCCAAGAAATGTAAGTCTATAGAAAAAGTTTTGGTTTCCATCCAACTAAATATATGGAGAGGTTCCATACTTCTACAAGATGTCTCAACATATCCTTTTTATCCTTTGACATAGTACCAACAACATGCACACAAATGTTTTTTAAGATAGCTTTTGTTTCTGCAAAACAAAGTGTCTAAAAATTTCCTCAACTAACAAAAAAGTTAAGCATTCATTGTCACATTCAACCTTTCTCTAGCCTACAAGAACTCTATTTGACTTCGACCGTATTGGCTGAAGAGGGGCAAGTAATTTGTGAATAATACAGGCTTCAAAGACTAAATCATCTCTGGTATTGTTCCCTTCAGCATCATACAAGATATTTTCCCAACAAAAATATCTCTCATTCTCCTTTGATCATGAACAACAACTGGAGGTAAGATTAAAAAAGGGTTAATATTGGATGCAAAAACCTTCAAGGACCATTGCAAATATCACTCATATCTATCCTTCTCAATTGCAAATATGATATTAGGTGTAGAAATATTGAAAATGGGATCTATAAATATCAATGTCATTCCTTCTTGTACCATTATACCAGGGTCTTCATGGTAGATTTACACGGCTCAATGTTGTTCAATTCCATTATTCTTCCTATCATCAAATTGAGGTTTCAAAAATATACAGAGTAACTTGGTGGCAATTAGTTGAGAGAAAATTTCCATATATTCTTTGGTTTAAGCCTTCCTCTAAATTCAAATTTACCATGAACTAGGATCATTCATGATGAAGTCATTCTTTATCACCAAATTTGAAACATTTCAAATTAGTTTGGAATGCATCAAAATAATTTGCAAATCCTAATATTTGTGAACCATGCTTCATGTCACAGATGATCAAACATAGTCCCATTAGGTTTCATGTGATGTTATAGGATACAATTCACAATTTCTAGCCTATAACAGCTTTTCAAAGTTTGACTTAATTTAGGTCAATATAGATCAATCAACCACATGAGCAAGCAATAGTTAAAAGTAATTCACATATAGTATCAGGGCATGGAATAGATCAATGACATGAAATAGTACAAGTATGCCTGCAATTTCTCTTAGGAGTTCCACAAGATTAGCCACATGAGATTCTAGCTACGAATGATGATTTTTTCTTTGGAAACTGAGTTACATTATTTTGTAACAAGAATAGTACAAGGAGGGCACTCCATGAAATGGAAATCATGAGTAACAAGATGACCACATGGTTGAGAAATGGATCAGGTATATGAGTATGAAGGAATAGGTGTTCCACAAGGGACTTGGAGGAGGAATTGAGGTCTTCCTACATGCACAAGAAGGATTAGTGAAAATAACTTCAACGGAGGGTGGGAAAATGTCACTATGGAAAAGTTATTGGCAAAAATGGTTCCTTTGTTATTTCTTCAAGGATGGAACTTATATGTGCTTGAATTATCTTACAAACTATATCGTCTTCTACTTTACAACTTTCAACTAGAATATTCATGATCAAAGTTTCCAATTGAGACATCTAATCATGGGTTCAATATATGTTCCTTGTATGCAATGCATAGCACAAAGCTATTTCAAACTACTTAGGTGGAATCTAAATTTATAAATATTAAGGAGCCAAAGATTTGTCCTTAGGAATATAACCAATTAGCAACTTAAACAAGTGCCTTGAGCATTCAAGGCAAGTTCATTCCCTAGTTCAACCATTTTTCTTCTCCAAACTTTTGTAGGATTTTTTAGATAATTTTTATTCTTTGATGTTCTTAAGATCCCACTTCATGCCACTTCTACAATCTCATGTTATATGTTCAAAATTGTGACATTTATAGCATTTTATATTGAACTTGAATAATGGAGAAATTGAGTTGTAATTTTTGTTTTCATAACCATTAGGGGTTTTGTCTTGCCTGCTTGAAAAATTACTTCTAGGATTTTAATGATAACCTTTATAATAATTCTTGTGGTATTCTCTATAATTTATTTCTTTATGACCAAAATTAGTTCATGAATAACAAAAACTAGAGAATATTCTTGGATACCTAGATGAATAGAATTCCCTTGACAATCTCCTAAAGTTGTTATGCCTTGGAGAAGTTCTAATCTTTTGTTGATCCTTATTGTTGCTTGCATTGTGTATGGATCCCTTTAGAGCATCAACATAGCTTCTTGGACTAGTAATACTTTCATCCTTCTTACATATTTTGCTGTGATTTGGTTTTCAAAGGATGATGGATTTCAGTTTTTCTTCATACTGAACCCTTGGAAACTTGGAGCTTTTCCCACCTGTATGATGAATACCTACTTTGTCATAAAGTGAAAAATGTTGCAAAACATGTTCCTCTGATTGTTTTTGAAGTCCTCTTGATTGTTCTTAGGTTAGCAAAGGGAAGCATGCATTCTTCCCCTCCATAAGGACTTTCCAACCAAAGAGGAACTTCACCAGCTAATTGGGTAGGTGGAAAAATAGTCAATCTTTGAATTTGAAACCCATTAGAGATAGTCATTTCCTCAGTTATACACCCAATGACAACATCAACAGTAGCTAGCCACTGTCAACCTAGAAGTATTGGGTATCCCGGTTCGGTATTTTTTTGGAGAAATTACTATGAAATCAATTGGATATTCCCAGGAGGCTATTGTTACCACCACATCTTCTAGGACTCCAATAGGTTTAACAACAAACTTATTTAAATTCCAACACAATAGGTGTGGGTTTTATCTCTTTGAGTTGTAGCAACATCATAGTATAAACAGTCATTGTGTTGATGGCTGCTCCCAAATATACAAAAGTGTTAGGCATAAAAGTTTCATTAATCCCTATAGTTACTACTAGGTTCCCAAGATCATCATATTTCAGTGCTAATCTAGATATCATTTCTGACGTTTGGCTTATAATTTTGATGGTTTGATTAGTGTTTTTATTCCTTCCTGGTTTCTCTATGCAAATATCCCTAATAATATTATTGTAAATAGGGATATATTTAATAGCTTGTAATAAAGGGATCTTTATATAAACGTTCCTTAGCTCAAATTCCAAATCCTACCATATGGGTGTCTCGGTTTTCTTTACAAACAATCTTTTAAGAAAAGGAGGCTCCTTATGTTCCAAGAGCTCCTATGGTTCTTTTGTTACCTTGTTATTTTCATTTTCCATTTGTTCAATCGTTTTTTCTTTAGATTATATATGGGGGTACTCTTGTATAACCACTGTCAATTTATTTTTGTTATTTGTTTTCCCAGTTCTCAGTTGAATTTCATTTATGGGAAAGGAAGTGATAGCATAAGTGGTAAAATGTTGTAGTTCGATGTTTTTTATAGGTTGAGGAGACCTATTATTAGGATTAGATATAGGTTTTGTAGGCAGCTGTGTTGGTATAGGAGGATTTGGATTGAATGATTGTTTCATATGTTGTGAAGATGGGTTGGTATTTTGAGGTAGAGGCAAAGGTTGTGGCTCTTGTAATGGAGGTGGTAATGGTAAAATATATTGTTAGGGATAAGGTGGGTTATACCCCTGCTTGAACTGAGACACATTAGGTGTGTATGGCATATAAGGTGGATATTGTGGTTGGTAATGGGGGTATGGAGGTGTCAGAGTATGGGACTAAAAAACAACCTCATAAGGATTCTCTTTCCATCCCTAATTCCAGGGTGAATTCTAAGGTGGCTAAGTATTCCATGAGGAATAAGATACTTGAGAGTTCCACGGTTGATACTAGGGAAAAATATGTATATTGGGATTTGATAAGGGATATTATTTGGTGTTCTCCATGAGGGTTTCCTAGATGTTTAGGGAATCTCACTTGTTTCAATCTCTCCATTATAAATAGCTTGTAATCCTAGTAAGAACGGGTATTGTTTAGTAGGGTGCTCATGCATGCATATTCCACAAACTTCCACCAAATTTACGGGGCATTCCCTCTTAGAGTTTTTCCTTCTGCATTTAGGACAGAAAATGGCTAAAGAAGCCTTGTCTTCCTCTTCTTTCCTCCTAATTTTCAAGGCATCCAACTAATCACTAATAGTATTCAGGATATTTGTTTTAAAGTTTTCTAGGACGTTCTCTAATTTGGTTTGAGTAACACCACCCTGTACTGGTTTAGAATTCCTAGACACATAATCACTTGGGCTATCTCAAATTCTTTTTCTTACCTTAGCTTCACTTCTGTAATAAGTCCTACATATTTCATTTATTTCAGCAAAAGGTTTCTTATAAATAGTGCCATAGCTCAAGAGATTTAATGTTTCAATGCATTCTTCCCTCAACCCTTTTAGAAAAATAGTCTTAAAGGTTCTTTCATCCAGATTACCTATTCGAGATTTATGGTAATTATAAAGGAAACTTTCAAGATATTCTTCCAAACTCTCGTCTTCCGTTTGCTGCATTCTAAAAATATCACTAATATCTCTTCTTTTGTAATTTCGTAAGAAAGACAGGTTTCATATCATCCCATGAATAGATAGTATTTTCTCCCAAACTCATAAACCACCTCAAAGCCGAATATTTCAGGGTAGAAAGAAATATTTTGAGCTCATGTGCATCATCATGATAATTATAATTTCTACGAAGAATATCAAAGTCAAACAGAAAAGAGTCAGGGTCTTCAGAAGATGTACCATCAAAAAGTGGAAGAGAAGAGATGCCAAAGATATATTTTTCATATTAATGTTTTTGGTGACATCCAAGATTGGAAATCCAAACATAGTCTCAAGCTCTTCCTCATTCTCCTTAGATCCCCCTCTTTTCCCGTCTCTTCGGTCATTATTCCCACCAAGTAAGGTATTGATTCTATCATTATCCCCAACTTTGGTACCACCATTATTTCTGTCATTGTTTTTGTTATCCTCACCTCCTCCTCTCTTAGCCACCCTTAATTCCTACAGGTCCAGAAGTAAGCTATGGTATGGTATTCCAAATGGAAGAAGATTCGACTAGGTTGGGTTTTATATACCTATGTCCCTAGTCTCTTTGAGGTCCTCTTACTGTTGATTCTACTTGTGATACTACCATGGCATCCATTTCTTCAGCAACTCCTAATATGGCTTGTTTTTGTTGTCATATGCCTGGAATTTGTACTTCACCCTCTTGACGTAGTGTTTCTTTTCCTGAGGCCACTTTTGTTGCAAATATTTATCCTTCCTCTCTGGTACCTATGTAATGATTAGAAGGGTTAATTGGGGGGGTATTTTGTAAGACCAAATAGTTCTGAAAGTTCTTTTGTACTTTGAATAAGTCTCCCCTTACTGTCTCTAGGTCTACCTCTACTTTTTCGCATAAGAGAAAGAAGAAAATAAAAAGAAGTACTACACAAATTTACTAAAGACAATCAGACTTTGGAGAAACCCCACCATTATGAATATGTAGCTCTCCACTCAAGTCTTACCGTACTTTCTCAACCCTCTAATTGCCCTCAAAAATCCTTATCACACACATAAATTCACTAAAAGGAAGTGTTACATGTACCATTTTCAACTCCCCGGCAATGGCGCCAAAAATGTTAGGGTTTTTATATGTTATTTTAATTCCCTAAATTTAAAATTGCCAATCTAGAGCTCATAATCTTCGAGTTACAAGGCATTACGGTTCAGATCTAAATTGATTATTGTGCACTTACTTAGTACGAAATTAATTACCAAATGATTAAACTTTGTTTCTTGTTTAAAATCATTGCACCAAAGTTTTCTGAAGTAAAGAAACCTATTATACTCTTCAATGTCACACACACACAATTCAAATTTCTAATTCATCTTTAATAACCATGCAACTAATTAGAGATTTATTCTAGAAATAAAATCAACAATCATCATAATGTATAGTCATAATGATACATATGTTGGCATTATGATACATATGTTGTACTTGATGGCAACCCACTCATCTCAAATGATAAATTATAGTGCAGCAAAGTTCACGGAATTTTATGCAGAGAAAGGTTTATTTCATGTGGATAAAAGTTCACG
>APFE030401024.1:0-11563 GCA_000404065.3 Pinus taeda | reverse complement strand
TTGATCTGTGATCTGTTTGTGAGCGGTGTCCTTTGGTGTTCTGTCTGAGGAACTTACCCTGTAAATTCCTACAAAGAGTTGTGACCTTTCCTTGGTCCAAGAAGTGTTATGTAGAGGGACCAAATTACAAAAGGAAAAGTCTATTTTTGGCACCGAGACATGCATTATCACAAATTGGATGCCATAATTTGATTAGATACCTAACCATTTCAAGGATTGAGATGTCTAGAGAACAAAAGTATGCCAAAGGGGTCAAAGTATGGAAGTTGTAGTAGTTTTGGAGGTGTGACACTTGGATTTTAAAGATGATATTCTTGATGAAGGTTGGATTTCCTTTATAGGAGATAGTAGCAGCAGTGGTGGATTATAGTGCAACCACTGTAGCAAATTGCGACAATGACTAGAGGGTTTTTTTATAGAATTAGGTATGAGGCACTATCCATGAAGTGGATAGGGTGCAGTTGCATCGAAATATTATAATGGACAATGTTGAGTAGTTGAGATTTTTGTGTAGTATAGTAGGATTTTAAAATTTTGGGGTTTCCATTAGCATGAAATCCAAGGTTTCCACTAGTCTTTAGATGTAAATAAATGCATGGATTCTTATGAACATGAGGACATGTGGTTCTTCTGATGTTGTTGAGGATGTTAATGATTTTTAATGGATGAGGATGTAATACGATCACTTAGATTTGGGTTGCAAACAAATGCATGGATTCTTATGAACTTGAGGAAAGGTGGTGCTTGGGATGTTGTTGAGGGTGTCAATGATTTTTAATGGATGGGGATGTAGTACCATCACTTAGATTTGTGTTGGGCACCTTCATCACATTGATGCATATGAAAATGTTTAATATGCAATTTATTGAGATGCCTTAGCCCATTAGTAAGTTGTGTCATTGATAACAACCTTGGCCCATCAACACGGTGCATTTTGGAGTTTCCTTCACAAGGCATAATTTGGTTGAACATCTTATCCCATAATTTGGTTGAACATCTCATCCCATTGGCAAGATGGATCGTTGAGAACCTTGGGTACTCTTATAGATAGACAGGGTAGACTATGGAGACTTGGTACTCTTGTGAACAGATAGAGTGTAGTATGGAGACTTGGGTGCTCTTGTGAATAAACAAGACATGTTGTAGGGACTTGGGTGCTCCTATGGATAAATACAGTGCATTGTGGATAGTACCCCTCCTATCTACCAATAGGGTGTGTTGTGGAGGGAGTTAGGTTGGATGCACCAAGTAGTTGTGTGAACTTGGACGTGGATCCGATGCAAACTTGTATTGCTAAGATTCAGTATTGTAAGAAAGGAGAGGTTGGCGAGTAGAGGAGAGATTGTTGCACCGAGAGGCACATACTATAGCCAAGTATGATGGAGATGTGTAATTCCATATGTGCTCAACCTCGAGTTGACACATGCCCCTTTTCACACACATGTATATATGTATGTATTTATGTATGGATTAAAAGCATCATAAAGCATAAATAATCTTGCTCTTAATGTGCTTGCTTGTTTAGTTGTTGATATCAGGTTCTAGTATGAAAAAATTATGGTGAGAATATTTCACTCTCACTTGTAGCCATAAATAATATATTCGGATGTCACTATTATAATTTTATATCAACTTTTAGAGAGAGAAAATAATTAAAAGTAGAAAAGATCTTGTAACACAATATAGAACTTAAATAAACTATTTTGAATATCTAACTTTCTATGTATTGATAGAGAGAGAGAGTAAAAAAAAAAAACATAATAACCATGATAAATTTAATTTTAATACTAACTATAATAAAATATTTCAATACTTAAAGATGATAAGTAATTGAATGTTTAAAAAAATCAATTACTTCTTAATAAGAGGATGTGTATAATTTGCTTAGTTCTTAATATAAGTTTGATATGTAGCATTTAAATTATTATTAATAATAAAATAATAATATAACATCATTA
The DNA here is from genome assembly GCA_000404065.3 of Pinus taeda. Taxonomy (NCBI): domain Eukaryota; kingdom Viridiplantae; phylum Streptophyta; class Pinopsida; order Pinales; family Pinaceae; genus Pinus; species Pinus taeda. The sequence goes on along the minus strand of APFE030401024.1, from coordinate 9,605 downwards.
ATAATAAAATATAATAATAATAATGGTGATAATATAGTCCATAGATAAAATATTTCAATGTCATATAAATTATATATACTGTAAAAAAAAATTGTGTATATCATGTAAAGCAATTGATAAAATATTTTTTAATGGTTAAAACATTCCAAGTATTCTTATTCTCATTTTCAGGTATATTTTATGATTTTCTTTTTTGGAAATTTTGTTTGAAATCCAACAAAATTTGTTGTAATTACAAGTTCAAGATGTGCAGGATACACAATCTAGTTCTCAAAGGTATTTTCAAGATGTTAAATCCATTCATACATTAAAAATGAAACGAAATACGAGAAAGCACCACCAAAACTTAACAAATCTCCATCTTTTCCTTCTCTCATAAATTACCTCTTAAACACAACAATCACAATGGGTCAAAAAACCATTGTGACCACACACACACAGATTCATTTTTAAGTTCATTTTTAGAATTCATAGAAAATGTGAAAGGAGAAGAAATTCAAACTTGGAAAAAAGTTGCCAAAGTTTGCTATTTTTTTCCAAAGATCTATTCAGATCACTTTCTTTTCGCTGTTAAAACGTATATACTACGTAACTCAATAGGATTCCAAAAATGAATAGTCTAATCGTTCCATTATCAATCCCCTACTCCAACTACACGAAAAAAGGGCCTCACATCATCCAAAATCAAAATCTTGCCCAAGTCTTCATTGATTATTGACAATTGATCTATGTGACTTGTGCATGGATACAAATAAATAGTCAATGGTCACCTTTCCGTGTGACTAATTTCATAGACCTAGTATAGTTAAGATGATCCTTGACATAATATAGTTACATCAACTTTGTTTTAAGGCGGAAGAGTCAACATAACACATTTTTCTCTCTTGTCCTTTTACAGGTGGAATTTGGGAATTTCTTCCTTATATCTTTTGGTTCAGTCGACCATTTTTGGGAGATTTGAAGACTCTATTGGACCAATGGTATTGTCTTAAATTCAAAAACCCTTTTATTTCATGAGCCTAGTAGTGGGCGCTAGGTTTTTTCCTTTGGAATTTATGGAAAGAAGGAAATCTCAAAGTTTTTAGTATGAAGAGCATGTCAGTATCAATCTTAAAAGAGGTGATACTTTTGAATATCCGGGAAACTGTTCTTGTATCATCTTGGACTATTGATAATTGACAGGTGGATGAGTCTGAAGGATCCATTCTGAAAAACCTCAACTTGGATCCTTCTATGTCATCTTCCTCTCCATCTTAGGTGTAAAGCTCAAGTCACTCTATAGCTAGTTCATACTCCCTGCTCCCATGCTCCTTCCTTAAGTTGAGTTTTGATGGGGCTTCCAAAGGAAACCCCGGAGGCGTTGGGTGTGGGGGGGAATTTTCGTGATGATAAGTCCCTGGCATTGCATATATATGCGTGGTCGTTCAAGATGACCACAAATAATTTAGCAGAATCTATCGTTGTTGAAAAAGGTTTACAAATTACAATCAAAGAAGGTTTTTGGTTGTTATAGGTTCATGGAGATTCATAGGTTGTCATTTAATGTATCGAAAAATGGTTAAATGGGCACCCTACACACAAAATAATGCACAACTAGCATCTAGAGCATGTGGTTTCTAATATTAAAGACTAACTATCCATATTTAATTATATTGTTGTTCAACACATGTGTCAAGAAGGGAATAGGGTGGCAGATGCATTGGCTAACTAGGTATGCCGGTATCAAAACCTTACCTTGGACAAAGCTTAGTTAGTTTCTTCTATGAGGGAAGGTGTTCAAGGTATTAAACAATGGATGTAATATGATAAGTCTTCTTGGGAAGATAGTGTCTCGATGGGGGTGATATTAATGTCCCCTATAATGAAAGATGATACATGATTAACATGTAGCAGTTGCGAGTGGAGCATGCGTCGGTGGCCTTTGAAAATAGCACCACACCCTACACTTGTCAACTTTGTGTTATCGCGTGGCATAAACCTCGTTCCCAGGTTTGGGGTCACCTACCTCAGTGCCATCATTTTAAATGCATGGAGGTGGTAGCATTTGGGAAAAGGAACAAAATCCTATTTGGCACCCTTTATTATCATTCACGATTTGATATGGATCAGTTTTCGCAGGGTAGATTGGCCATTATCTTGGGACACCTTGACATATAGTTCTGCGAGCTCATAGATGAGAACATGATCTACAAGAGGAATGTAGGTTTTAAAGCATGTGTCTATCCCATGGACCTTGCACACTGTGGCAAATGCCTTCAAACGCTGGGTCCTAAGACATCATCCCTGCATTATAAATACATGACCGTTTTAATAGGGTACCGACATTGTTATGTTATCTGGGGTGGTGAAGAGGGTTTCTACTCGTGGAGATGCTCTTAGTCTCCATCTCTAGTATCCTCACGATTTGGGGAGCTTAATGACACTTTTGCAATCATAAACGCTCAACCAACCATCGCGTCTCCTCTTGCAATTGTTTCTCCACAAGAAAATTCCTCTCCTCTCTCTCCAATCATTAGCTTAGACTAATGTGGCCTCATTGTTTCAATGCTCTCTTTTTTAGGTGGTTTTGGGTATGGAACTTTTGGAGGTTGTTGTTATTCACCTTTGCAATTCAATGGTCAATGCTTTACTGATTTACTATTGTATCAATCTCGATTTTGCTTTCAATAGGATGACATATGATGGTCTCTTACTTCTTGTGAGTCTCTAATGTAATTAGCCACTAGCAAGCCCAATAGCGCATGGTTCCACTCTTGCCTTCATCTTTACCTTTTTCTAAACTTTACTGGTGGTGATGGATAAACCTGGTAGACATAGTTTGGTCCCTTTTGTTGTGTGTCAGTTAAATTTTATATCCAAGTTTTGAACTAATAGTAATGGTGGTTCTTTGGGCACACCTGGTTGAAAAAATGGTCTCCCAAAGTAGTCGTTTTAAAAGTTTCAAATACTTAATAAACTTGTTGTAATACCTTCTTATATTAATAAAAATCATTTGCCAAAGCTTAAAAAAAAGATAACCCTTGAGCTATGCAAGTTAGTTTTGAAATTAGTGGCTATCGACTATTCCTATGAATGATTTAAAGGCTAACACTATGAAGACCCCACTTAGTTGAATAATCGGAATAAGAAAAAATGTGGAGGGGATTCTAGATGTTAGGAAACCCGAAAAAAGAAGCATCCAATCGTATTGTGTGCAAATCACGTTGCGAGATAGGTTACACGTTGGTCCATTACTAAGGCGTGAATATAACGGATCTACAAAGATTAATAATGTTTAAAAATTGGTGTTATATATGCAAAATAATAATTTAGAAGTTGCAAAGAAAAAAGAAAAAGAGAAGAGGTTTGAATCTTGTCTCTGTGTCCCTAGAAGGGTGTTTTTAAACATGTTTTTATAATAAGGTAAAGAGCACCAATATCTAGGGTGATAGTTGGAAAGTTTGTTTAATAAAGAGTGTTTACAGATTGGAATTTTGATATTGAGCTTGTTTTATATATTTTTTTAAGATTATTTTGTGAACTCTTTTTTTAAGTAAAATTGTTAAAAACCGAAGAAATATTTATTAAGTATAGAGAAGTAATATACTAATTTAGATCTATTTTAAGTATGTATTTGTTATGAGGGATTAAATTTTTTCCGGTGTAAACTTTTTTTAGAGTGCAAAATTTGCATCCTTCTTATTCTCAATAGATTCCAATGAATTTGTAGTGATTTTTTCTCTCTCTATCTATAGAGTGTGTAATTTTTCATTGTTTAAATTGTATTTTTGAATGCTATATCAAGTACATAACTTAAACTAGTCCAAAAAAATTTGTTGAATTTAGGAAAAAATGAAAAAAATAAAATATACTTAAAAAAAGACCAAAATGTAAAATTGTGAGACTAATTCAAACATTTTGACCATTAAGTTTGTTTTCTTTGCTATTAATATATTTAAGTATACCTCAATATTCTTAATTAGGATATTAAAATATTTTGTGATGGGCCAATTGAATTTTTTTATATTTAGAATATTTCCAATATCACATATTAATTTTCTATAAAAATCGAATTAATACACCCTCTCCGTAAGTATTTGATATTTTTATTTCATTTTAAATTTCAATTACTTTTTCCTTGGACATTGAATATTTTATAACACAACATTAAAGTATTTTCTTTTACATTTCTTTCTATATATAGATATGTATGGAATTGATATAGATATAAATTAATTAAAATACATCTTCGAATAGATTTTCAAATAGTTTATTTAAATTATTGTTGAGATGTTTTTGAAAAGTATAAGGTTTAAACATCTTGCTCACACTTTTTTTTTTTTTACTTCTAATTACTTTATCTCTTTTTAAAATTGATATGAAATTATATTATGTCATGTAGACATCGAAATATTTTATCTATGACTAAGAGAGATATTTTTATCACATTGGGTTGTAATATCAACCAATCTAAATCCATCATAACTTCGAATCTATGAAGGGTCTAGAGGGATCAAATCTTTCAAGGTGCAAACCTAAGTGCAATACTTGATGAAAGGTTTGCACCTCAAGAGATTTAATCCCTCTCCACAATTGATAGATCCAGAGTTAAGATAGATCTAGGGCAGTTTAATTATTACTAATTATAATTATTAATTTAATTTTTTTTTTAATGTAATTTAATCTAGTCAAAATGTTTACATAACACAACAGTTCTGGACATTGCAACATCTCTTCCATATTGGGTTGGAGAGTGCCTCTTGGCGCAACAAAAAATTGAGTGACCGGATTATTAATGTTTTATAATGCTTTTAATTAGAACCAACTAAACATGCATATTCATATTTGTTTTTTTATTATCGTCGACATTGTTTTTCTATTTAGAGAATTTGTTTTCTTTAAGAGGGTCATGTGTCAACTCCACATTGGGCACATATGGAATCACACAACACCCTCATACCAGACTGTAGAATGCACCTCTTGGCGGAATCAAGTTTTAGATGTGGAAAGAAATCACTAAGAGGACATTAAGTTAATTTTTGTTGATCTTCATAAAGGATGAAATGAGATTATGTGGAAAATTGAGATTTTGAAGTTAGAATATTATATTAGAAGAGGGGAATACTCCCAAAGAATTCCCACCATGTTATAAAATTATGTTTGACATTTTTTGAGGGGTAAAATTGCTTTCAATAGCTCCTCCTCCCATTATAGTTGAATTGAAAATGTTTGAGGAAAGGGGAAGCATGAGGTGTTCATACATAGATCTCTGTCAGTGGATAATTATGAGTTATTGTGTGAAAGGTGAGATTCTTGATATGAAATCCTAGTAAAAGTTAGTAAAATGTGTTTTTCTATTTGAGTTATTATCAATATTATCGAGTCATTAGTAAGAGGGTGTAAGACCCTTGCTTAGAATGGCATCAAACACCTCCACTATATTGATGCAGATGACCATGTTGGATAGACGATTGTATGGAGATTCCTTGGTCCATTGGCAAGGTGCATTTTGGGGTTGATTTGGTAATAGAGACTTAAGATGGACATTTTGGGCCTTTGGTAAGATAGACAATGGACAAGCTTGGGTGCTACTATAGGCAAATAGGGAGCACTATGAAGACTTGGGTGCTTTTGTGGATAGATAGGGTACCCTGTAGAGACTTGGGTGCTCTTGTGGACAAGAAACACTATTAGGGACTTGGGTGCTACTGTGGATAGATAGGGTGCACTGTAGAGACTTGGATGCTCTTGTGGACAAGTAAGGCACACTATTAGGGACTTGTGTGCTACTTTGGATAGATAAGGTGCCTTACAGATGGGGATTGGGCACTCCTTTGGAAGGATAGAGTGCATTGTACATGGTCTCAAGTTGAATTCAACAAAGAGTTTGGTGGGCTTGGATGGAGGCTTGAGAATTTGCAGTGTTGAGACTTATATGGGTCAATAGAGTTGGGTGTTATGCACTTGGGGGTTGTAATGAGTAGTTCAAGTGCCTTGGGGCACAAGTTGCCATTGATTGCAATCATCGGATGCACTCACTGAGCATACTCCCTTGGAATGCATCCATCATGATATGTTCATTAGGTTCCTTGGGTGTGTTTGAGTGTAGATAGAGTTGTGGATCGATGGAAACCCTTGGCATGATAGATAAGACTTAGCAGATGAGACAACATAGGTGCAAACAACCTAGGTGGATTGATGACTAAATGGGAATAAGACGACTTGGACATGGAATTGACATGATGGAATGATTTGGTGTGAGCTAGCTTGATGAGACTTCTTAGAGTGACATGACTTGTCAAGAGAAAGGAAGAAGTCATATAAGTAAGTGGATGCTTCATGAGCCAAGGCACCATTAATCGTATATGAATCATCACCAAGAGATGGAAGAAAAAAATTCTTTCAAGGAGCAAGGATAAGGAGTTCTATGATTGTGCCATGGAGAGGTGCGATGGAGCGAGTTGTATTTCCTTGGTGAGATGGAGAATGGAACATGGTTGTAGGAGGTGGACCTGTGGAAGTTCTTGGGTTGGTTTGTACAAGTTCATTTAGACATTTTTGGGCACGAGGATTTCTTTCATTGATTTATTTATACTCTAAAATTGAGCCACAAGTAGAGGTCATGCTCTTGCCTTTCTATCTCACACACTCACACATAAGGGTGTTAGGCACCTAGTTTGTGTGCTACCCATCCATATATACTGAGTACTTGTGTGGTTGTTTTACACATTTGAATGTATTGTTCCATGTATGGTTTTCACTAAGTGCTATGTAAGTTTTATTCCTTTTATAGTAATGCAATGCACATACAGATTACTAATAATCATAATAGTAAACAACAACAAACACAAAATACATTGAGATTTACCTTGGAAACCCAAACTAGGAAAAAATGCTAACAAACTATTTAGAGTTGCACCTTTAAGTTTGATCATCAATCAATGTCATTGTTTACAATACAATATATAGTTTATTGCGACATCCAAGACCCATAATCCATTGACTTGGATTAGACTGCAACCTTAGTTCCTTAACTGATTAACAAAAAAAAAAAAAAAAAAAAGTTGAAACCCTATGCACGACAAAAATGCCAAAAACAAAAACCATGTGTTGAAAGCCACCAAAATTAGACAAAAAAAAACCACATTTTTTAATCCAGTGGCTTCAACCCCCTCGCCCTCCCCCTCCCCAATGGCTCCACTTAGATAAGGGGGTTTTACGTCCCACTATGAACCCTCCTACGCACTTGATACATACGAGTGCATGTGGCTAATCATCCAAAGTATATAACAAATACCCAACATAATAAGTTTGGCTAAGTATTACTATCGAAAGCTTGAGGTCATGGTTGGATGTGCACCTAGCGTGCTCGTTGGATAATCTTAAGTTGAGTAGGATTTGGTGCATCTAACATTATAGCCTAAGTTGAAATTGTGCACATCTCTTAGGTGAAGAGATGTAGTCTAGTTATAGTATGCACAAGTTGCCTAAGTCACTATGGCTAAGGCAAGGCAATGTTGCATAACATAGGTGCCGGAATGAATTGAGTGCATCAAGTCAGAATTTTTTTTGGTAAATTAGGTTTTGGGGATGAATATCCAAGCACTGGGGTGAAGAACCATGACCAATTCACATGTGGAAGACAATTGATGTGGATAATCTTGAAGAGTGCAAAATTATTCCTAGATGTAGAAGGAAACCCATACAAGTTAGTGTAGAACATCTATGTTGGCTTGGATGAGTTATAGGAATGAGGTGACAAGTTGGGGTTGAATTGTTCATGAAACCCAGTTTTTTATTTGTGCATGTTATTTGTTTCTTGCATTTTCAAAATGTTGCAATGGTTGGTTCTTTAAAGGAGAAGTTGGGTGACATGGAGGAAGTCCAAGTGAAACCCACTTTGATGGCTAAGCTAACAAACTTGAGAGTAGTTGAGTGCTATAGACTTTAAGGGGGATGTTGGACATTCTACGTGCCTTGATAATAGGTTTTGGTAAACTTTTATATGGAAGCTTAGAATAGCAGTTGTGAGGATGACTCCGTTGAAGTTTCTAAATTTACTTAGTTTAGAAACCCTTCATGCACTTTCTTTTGATTTATTCCTACCTACTTGTTATTTTTCTTTAAAAAGTTATTTACAAAGTAAACACTGAAACTAAACACCAGTGCATGCTCAACATATTACAGATCAACAACTAAAAGAAACAAGAACAAACACACCACGACACCATTGTTTTTGGACCAATGTCCCCAGAAAAAACTCAATGCAGGAAAACCGGTGCAACTATCTAAGGGTTTTCTTATTAAGCAATATCAGAGTACAGTCTGGGTGTCGAAACTGGCCTACCCAACAGAGAATTTCCTTAGCAGCTATACCTCACAGTTTGAGAAAAATCTCCTGGTTGAAACCCTGGAAAATCCTTTCGGCAGTTCCTCAACACAAAACTGCTCTTGCAACCCCAACGTCTGCCCAATCTGGACTACGTCAGCCCCTCTCTGTCCCACGTTAGCCTTGTGTCAGCCCTAGGAGGCCCTGAATCAGCTCTGGGAGCCTCTGCGGCAGCTACGCTGGCTCCTCTGGTGCTCTGTGCAACACTTGGTTGCGTCTGCGTGGCCCTGCGTGAGCCCTTGCTGGCTTTGGGTCACCCTCCTTGGTTGTTGCGTTGCTCTTCCGGCACAATATCTGCCTCCTCTATTTCTCTGTACTCAATGCCCTTCAGCTGCTCTCTCGATCACTGATTCTATCTCTCTTAGCAAGCCCTACTCTAGAGAATAGAATGACTGATCATTTGGTGTACTCTCCAAGTGACCCTCAAGCCCCCTCTTATACTTTTCCTATTGACATCTCAACGACTGAGATTAAGTCCCTAATCAACGACTAAGATTAGATCTGGCTTGATCCATGTCTTTTGGACCATTCTAACACAGATTCATATTAATACACATTAATATTTTATTTTCCCTAAGTTTAGACTTAGAGACTCCATAAAAATATTAATTATTTTAATATCTCCTAATATGTTTAGAATCTGCCCAAACCCTTTCTGGGTATTAGAGATCTCATGTGCCCCAACCTCCCAATCAAATTTCGTGGCTAAAGCACATCCAATGCTACCCCAAATCAACAGACTCTCTTGGTGGGCAAGAGGAACACTTTTTTTGTAGTTATTAGAGGTGATATTAGTAGTCACCTGCAACATTCATTTTTTTATTAAAGCATCGACAACTCACTACCAAGAAGTAAGTAGTGGAGCCTAAAGGAACTTGAAGGTGTTGAGATTGGTGAAAGAGGAAGGATATGGAGAGTGGTTTTGTTAGAAACTTGTTATGGAAATAAGCCATCCTCTCCTCTGTAGCAACAACAAGTTGGATAGTTTGGAGTCCAAGATGTAGGCACTAGCAGATGGGTTTCTTAGAAGAGTCATTGAGTTGTGGAGACAACTTGATAGCCTTGTAGAAGAGGTGAAAATTTTGCTTGGGTGATTGTGATGATATTTTCAAAGAACCTAATGTTTTATTGGTGAGACAAGGAAGTTATATTCTATGTGATGAATGGAGACAAAATATGAGTCAACAAAGGAAACATTAAAAACTGACCTATATGGGGTAGCGAGGAATGTGGACCA